>WTXJ01000208.1:0-27050 GCA_022376545.1 Russula dissimulans | reverse complement strand
CGCTTTCGAACGAGCCTAAGATCATAGCAATCAGTGCAGTATTGACAGAGATATCAACTAATCTTTCTATAAGATCATAATCAAAGATTGGCTGATATCTCTGTCAATACTACACTGATCATGATGATGCTAGGCTCGTTCGAACCGAAATCACTCTGCGGATAGATTGTAGATTTATACGCGGCACATTTTGACCCCCTGTGACCCACCACTTATAAAAAATCACGATATAAGCGGCATATTTCAAGGAGTCAAAATGGCCCGCGGATAGATTTGCAATCTATCCGCGGGCTGATTTGCTTTCGAACAAGCCTAAGATCATAGTAATCAGTGCAGTATTGACAGAGATATCAACTAATCTTTCTATAAGATCATAATCAAAGATTAGCTGATATCTCTGTCAATACTGCACCGATTACCATGATCTTAGGCTCGTTCGAACCCAAATAACTCCGCGGATAGATTGTCAATTTATACGCGGCACATTTCGACCCCCTGTGACCCACCACTTATAAAAAATCACGATATAAGCGGCACATTTAAGGGGGTCAAAATGGCCCGCGGATAGATTTGCAATCTATCCGCGGCCTGATTCGCTTTCGAACGAGCCTAAGATCATAGCAATCGGTGCAGTATTGACAGAGATATCAACTAATCTTTCTAAAAGGTCATAATCAAAGATTAGCTGATATCTCTGTCAATACTACACCGATCACTATGATCTTAGGCTCGTTCGAAAGCGAATCAGCCCGCGGATAGATTGCAAATCTATCCGCGGGCCATTTTGGCCCCCTGAAATGTGCCGCTTATATCCCACTTTTTTATAAGCGGTGGGTCACAGGGGGTCATAATTGGCCCCAGATAAATTCTCAATTTATCCGCAGCATTATTTCTGTCTAAACAAGTATAAGATCATCATAATCTATTCTCAAACAACTGAGATATCAGCTAATCTTTCTATAAGATCAGTAACAAAGATCACCTTATATCTCTGTCATTTCTCATCTGATTACTATGATCTTAGGCTCATTTGAAAGGTATTTTTTTTTAATAATAATATTTGTTGAATAAGCGGCCGATATCTCATTAATTTCTACCTTAACCTATCCCGTAACCCTGTGCCAATTATAATTATACCCCATTTAATCATACTAGATCAAAAGATAAACATACTAGATAAACATACTAGATCAAAAGATAAACATACTAGATAAACATACTAGATCAAAAGATAAACATATTAGATCAAAAGATAAACACACTAGATCAAAAGATAAACATACCAGATAAACATACTAGATCAAAAGATAAACATACTAGATAAACATCCTAGATCAAAAGATAACCATACTAGATCAAAAGATAAACATACAGATAAACATAAAAAGATAAGTAAAAGTGAAAAAAGCTTGAAATCAATAAAAACCCTCAAATAACAAAAGTAATAAAGCTAGAACATCATACAAGTTCATAAGCTTCAAAAACAAAAAGGAAAAAAGTTCGAAATCTATATAGTCAATAAGTTTCACACACAAAAAGTAAAAAAAGCTTCAAACCAATAAGCTAACAAAGCTCCAAAAATCAAAAAAGCGAGCAAAGCTCTGAAAAGTAACAAAAAGAAACAAAAAATCAGCAAGTTCAGAAAACAAAAAAAGTGGAGAAAGATCACTCACCAGACATAAACATAACAGAGAGAGAGCAGGAGATAAAGACACCAAAAAGAGCAAAGAAGGGAAAAAGGGGGGGGGGGATAGTGCTAATCAGTGCAAAATCCCCCCATACTTATACCTCTCAACCCTTCTTCAAACTCAGCTGACAGCTGACAGCTATCATATAGCTGCTCTTGTTAATCTGTCAAGCAACTGTCTATCTTGACACCTGTCATACAGCTGCTCTTGTTAATCTGTCAAGCAACTGTCTACCTTGACACCTGTCATACAGCTGCTCTTGTTAATCTGTCAAGCAACTGTCTATCTTGACACCTGTCATACAGCTGCTCTTGTTAAATCTGTCAAGCAACTGTCTAACTTGACACCTGTCATACAGCTGCTCTTGTTAATCTGTCAAGCAACTGTCTAACTTGACACCTGTCATACAGCTGCTCTTGTCAACCTGTCAAGCAACTGTCTATCTTGACACCTGTCATACAGCTGCTCTTGTTAATCTGTCAAGCAACTGTCTAACTTGACACCTGTCATACAGCTGCTCTTGTCAATCTGTCAAGCAACTGTCTAACTTGACACCTGTCACCTATCAATCCTTCACTTTCAACAACTAAATTTCGAAAAAAATTCCCATTTTTTCAGTCAAACAATATTACAAACTGGGTTTCCCAGTTCATATATAAGCCTCCCAAGTCTGGGCCAAACTGGACAGAACTCAGTGTTCATCCATACTCCTCTACTCCTCTCCTCTCCTCTCCTTCTATCCACACCAGCTAGGGACTGAAGAAGCACAGCAGTGCAGAAAGAGACACAGCCAACTCTTTCCCTTAATCCAAGAAGGGTGAGTGCCCCTGTGTCATTATTTCCTTTTTGTTCTGCCTTCTTCCTGTGTCCCTCTTGTTCTGCCTCCCTTTATTAGGGAACTTTTCTTTGCCTTTTCTATTGTAGCACTAGCCTAGAGTGTAGTAGTACCCATCTGCTTCACCCTACCCCCTTAACCCTAAACCCATCAACATTGTATACCTTAGTTGGTTTGTCCAAAACCTTGCGCCCGATTTTGAGCCGCTCCCAGGTCTTCTTGTTAATGAAGTTTTCTATAGCCCCACTGTCTACAAGGGCTTTCTCTTTGAGTTCCACTCTTTCCAATGCAAAGGTGATGGGGACGATCATAGTTCATAGTTTGGACTGTGCTTTGACACTCAGAGCTTAGTTTTGGAGCTTTTCTTTGTTGTTTTGAAGTCTTGCATGAGGATCTTCTCTACTAGTGCTCCTTGTTCTTCTGCGGTCATCCTACTGATCTTGGTAACCAGGTTTTTGGGGTCCTTTTTACTTTTGACAGATCCTTCATTACTGCTGTTAGCACTTTTCTCGTCCGAACTGCTGTCCTCATCTCCGCTTTCAGGGATCGTTGCTCTGATCTTCTTGGGTTTCCCTTTTGATGGGTTCTTTGACCAGTTGGCCTTAAGCCGGTCTGGGCATGCTTGTGCCATGTGTCCTTGTTTTTTGCAGTTAAAACACCTTTCTTCTGCAGAAAGTTTCTTCTGCTCTGCTGGGGTTAAAGAATTAAACCCCTGTCTTTTGACCACGTTGGTTTCTACGGTGTCAACATCCATGCCATCGGGGTCTCTTTCCTTTTTGCCATTATTCTTGCGGTTTCGTCCTCTTTGCTGCATAAACTCGTGGAACAAGTTTTCTCGCGCCATGAGGTTGCCTTTGGCGAATCGTCCTCCTGATTGGTGCTTCCACATGTTTTTAGTGGCTTCAATTTGGGCCGCCACCTGCCACCCTGCTAAGTCGTTGTCGGCAGGGGCTGGCTCTCGGTCGAGAATCTTGTAGACAAGCCATTGTTTGAGCCTGGCCTTGAATGCATCTACCACCCCGTCCGTCTGACGCTGCCATCGCAACTCTGATATCAATACATTGAACTTGGCAATATAGTCGTCGACGGCAACATCTGATGTCATTTGCAACTTGTTTAGCTTTTGCTAGGCATTTTCTCGGAGAGCAGAGTCCTTGAACTGGGCTTGGAATTCTCCAGATAGGAGACACCACAGCTGTTCATCGGTTGCTGCATATGCTCCTGATAGAACTCGGTCATTGGTCCTCTGTAACGCTTGTCTTCCCCAGTCCTCTACGCCTGGCCTTCAGATGAGATTAATGAATACCGCAATTCGTGAGAGGGGATCGAGGATGCTAGGGTGATTTTGATTCATCCACTGAAAGACATTGAACTGATGAATGAATTTCTCTGTAGTCGTTACGTTTCCGGTGAAGAACTCCGGTGGTTCACCCATAAGCCGCCCTCCATGAGGGGCAGCTTGCTGGCCTGGTAGTCCTGCCGGGGGTTGTGGCGGTCCTGCCGGGGGTTGTGGTCCTCCTCCTCCAGGTGGTCCTAGTCCTCCTCCGGGTGGTCCTGGTCCTCCTCCTCCAGGAGGTCCTGCTGGAGGCCCTATCGGTGCCTGTGGGAATCCTCTGGGCCCTCCTCCAATAGGTGGAGCTGGCGTCAGTGGTCTTGTAGGTGGTCCTATTGACGGTTGTCCAGCTGCCGCCACGCCTTGCTGCCCCGAAGCTCCTTGAATGAACTGGGGCTGAACCCCCACATACGCAAGTTGTGTCTGGGTTGTCATATCGCTGAGTTCTTGTTCGAATTGCTCAAGTCATTCTGTCGAGAGAGCAGGTAGGTACTTTCCTGCAAGCTCTTCTTGTTCTACTAGCAATGCGTCTGTCCAAAATGGCACAGGTCCTACGCTTGTCTGTTTGAGGCAGGTAGAAAGCTCTTCTACTTCATCGGCCTCTGCTCTTGTCGCTACTGGGGTGTCTGGATCTGACTCTGGCTCCTTTGTTTCTTTAGCTTCTTCAGTAGCGGTAGGTATCTCTTCTTCTGACTTGACTTCTTCTCCTCGGACCTGGTATGGGGCACTAGGTGTCCCTAGTCCAAATATGGTTGGAGAGAGGACCTTGTCTTCTTCTGCAACCCAATATTCTTCACTCTTGTCATTCCAGGTAAGATAATACCAACGACCGTTAAGATATTTGATGGGCCACCACTTGCTGTTGTTTTTTAGTAGGTACAAACTCTTGTGCAGATTTGATGACTTGTACCACCATGCGAACCCTACTATCTCTTCTGGTAGATCCGGCTTCAACCTTGAGCGGACTGCTACAGGCTGTTCTGGGTTTTGGGGAAATTCTACCCTGATAATCTGTAACCTTTCTTCGATGTTCTCCTCCCGATTCTTACCCTTCTTACTGCATGACTTCCATGTCTTGACTATCTAATTGTGGTATTTGCAGTAGTTGATCCTGCAAAAACAGTAATGCAGTAGGGCATGCTCTCTTTCAGACTTGTGAATGAACTAGTTACTCCCTCAGTACAGACGGACTGCTTCTCCTTTGAGAACTTGTGCATACATTATGTACTGAAGACTTTGATACTTGTAGCTGTAGTGGTCATATGACCGCAACTGTCTCTTGTTACAATAGTCTTTGTAGTATACGTATCCCCGGTCTTCCTCTTCTAAGACTAATTCATAGTCTTCTTCCAGCTTGAAAGTTGTAAGTTTGACTTATGTCAAGGTTTGCGTACCCCTGATAAAAACTCCAGTCACCCAAGTCACCTTTGTTATGACTCAGTTACAGCGACACTTTCAAGCATGAGAGTGTTGCTTGTTATAGCACAAGCACTAAGCTTCAGCTCTGCTCAGATATTACCCTGAACGCAATGTAAGAGGATAGCAATAGGAAATAGGGCCACTCTCTTGATGTGCTTTTGCTAGACAGGAATATGCGAGTAAAAGATGATTAAGTCGAACTTAAGGCTTGTACTACTCTGCCCACTGGGCTTATATACAGGTTCGGTTTGTAATTGCTTTACAAACCAGCTCAGTCATTGTACTTGTACAGTAATCCAACCAGTAAGCGATCAGTCAGTAATAGTACAGTAACTGGTAGGATTTGTAACCGAACTCGTAAGCAATCAGTCAGAACTAACAGTCGGGCTACTTGGTTTATTTGATTTTAGTCAGCGATCCAGTCAGCGATCTCAGTCATTCTTTTAGTCATCGCACCCCGTGAGATACTAGTACCGTATTTTGAGAACCTGGGAATCGGATACCATATAGGGGGTTAGGCCCCTTTGAGTCACATGACAGACAGGCAGTTGGATGCCTTTGAGACAGTCAGTCCGCAGAATGTATAGTACAACGCGTTAAGAGTACGTAGTCCTTAACATGTCCTCACACTCGGCTCACTCGGACAACTCCCGTGCCTTGGACAACAATGTGGATCTATTGATTTGTGTATCGACTCTACTGACCTTGACTCCAACACCTCACCTTTATCCTATCACCCCGGAACTCGACCCTGCCAATCGAACTCACAAGCGTGTCGACACAAAGTCCCGTGCTTACAATTCTGTTTCTGATAGTATCATACGCCACCCGCTTGATGTTTCCACAATACTGACAACCTTCCCGTGGTGGCGACTGTGGCAGCAGCAACAGCAACCTCACAATTGCAACCCAGACTGCAGCAGTGACAGCAGTGGCCATGGCCACAACAGTAGTATGCCATAGCGGTGACTTGACAGTATGGCAGCAGCAGCAACTACAATGTGATCGTATGCAGCAGTGGTGGTTCAATAGGATGGCAGCAGCAGTGACTGCGGTATGATGGCACAGCGGTGGCGGTAGCAGCACCTGTGTGGCACACCTGCCCACATGTCTGCCTGCATCTGCACCCGTGCACAGTTAGAGATACATGTATTTACCAGCCTTGAACTTCGAAAATAAAAGCCCTTTTATATATGAAACTACAAAACTATTTGGCCCTCTTTCACTCAGTTGCAGCCAGTCTTTGGACAGTTGCAACTGGTTGCAAATTGTTATGCCCTGCGGTGTATAAAGGCTAGATGTTGGCGGTTTGGGGTTCAGGTACTTAAGCACGCTCTACATTCAGGGGCTGGTCTCCCTACTCAGCAGGTTCCTGCTTGGATAGCAGTCCAAGACTTGGTTCGAGAGCCTGATGCACACTTTGTGCTGCTCTATCTGACAATGTGAGTAAACACGGTATGTCCACGGTCTAAGTCAACTACTAGCAGGTATGCCATCTAGTATCCCACACAGCTGGGGGTCGGTGTCACGGTCAGTCGTTCATCATACCTTCAACGAAGGTAATATGTCTTCAAGTAGTCTGAAGGGATCGGTTCATGCTAAGTCACAACATAGACTTAGGTATAGAGAGAAGAGGGTCCAACTGGGTATTATCCCTGAAGACTACTGCTTGTTGATACAGGTTCAACTAAGTCAGGCTTAAGGCCTAACTGTCTATTGTAGAGGGCTTTTATAGTAAAGAGGCCTGGTCCATGCGTATAGTAAGGGGAACTGGTACGAGTCTGAGGTGGGGGCTAAGGATGAGTCTGTAAATATAGTAACTGCAGAAAGATTTAAGTGAAACGAGGTACTGAGTGGTGTATCAATCATATAGCAAATGTCAGAGCAAGTGAAGGGGTGATAGGCATGAAACGAGGTACTTTTAGTATCAATTGAGTCAATTGGTATGAGTCAAGTCTGGTCACGAGTCTAGTCTGTCACGGGGTCAAAGAGTCATGTAAGAGAAAGAAAAAGTGGGGTCTATTCCAGCGGATCGTAACACAAATGGATCAGTTGGGACTAATATGGACCAGTCTTTTGCTTAGGTACAACCAACTGTGACAGGTTGAGTGAGGTCCCAGTCTAGTCTTTGAGAAATCAGCTCCAGGTGCAACTAGTTGCAGTCCCAGTTGTGCCCAAAATGGGCAAAAGACTGGACTTAACTGGACTTTTAAACTCTAGCTACAAGCCCAAGGGTTAGGGCAGCCAGTCTGTCTTCGCATTGAGTTCTTTGAGTGGGCCTTTTCTGCAAGTTCTTGAGTGACTGTGGTTGCTGGCAGACTTGCTGCATCAGTTGAATTGAGTATAACGGTGGTGTGTACTGAGTAGACCATTTGCTCAAACATCCTTACTATAGGATATTTTATTATATGATCCACCCTCAAGATATTCTATTCTAGTTCTGTCTTAATAGCTTCTCAAATCAAACTGCAAAATCACTATACATTATTAATCATACATAGTCACGCACATGCAGCATCCAACCTGTCATACCCGTGGGTAGGTGTGGGTTTTGCACAGGTACCAAGATCACTACCTGTACCTGTACCCACAGTTATCTGTACCCGTAACCCATGCGGGTGGGCCTACCCATTGACATTTACTACATTGGTAAAAAATCCACAAACTTTTTTACTAGTCAGCTTTTTTAAGTAAAAAAGTAAAAAAGCGAACAAGCTGTGGCACAACTTTGACCACTTGAGTTACTTTTAGCACCCTTTTCCCACTTTTTGTACTTATTTACTTGTTATAAAAAGTTGGAAAGTGAACTTTTGGTCAATCCTAGGTTCCACACACACTTGCTGGCTTTTCCACTCGTACAAGCTTGTATAAGCCCAAAAACGTTGGTGGTATTTTTACTGATGTAGGCGCACTAGCTCATGCACTGGCAATCCTTGAACCCCCTCCCATTCTGTCTACTGAGGAGCAACACGCCTGCATTGCCACACTCATTACTGCAGCCAATTCCGAGCACAAGGCTTTACAACTATACCAGGCAATAGTTGCACACCATCACAAGCTACTTTCCAAACTCGCCGCCTGGAAGGAGAAGGAGGAACAGAGTCGACAGTCAGAGGAGTCATGCCAAGCGAAGTTCGATGAGATGTGCTGGGCAGTTGAGGATGCCCATAGATACAAGATTGAACATGCGTGGGAGTGGAGATTCAGCAGTGCAGGGATAAAGAGGCATGCCAGCTTGCTCAGAGCCTCAAGGAGCATGGCAACCTCAAAGTCGATATCAATGTGAGTTTTCGAATTTTATCGCATTTTGTCATAATGATGATGTCTATTGCATCAGGATGTCGAAACTTGAACACTGATAATCTTATGCGACTTCAAGTCGAACAGCTCAAGAAGGAGAAGAAGGTGTATGAATCCTGGTTACATGTCATTGCCAAGTGGAATTGACCACAGTGAGTATGCATATCGTCAGGAGGAGTGCCCATTGCTGGCAAAATATATGAACTACTGCAGGTGAGCAACTGGGCAACATTTGAGCAAATTCAGAAGGGTCACATTGATGCTGCATGGCTCATGCACAAATGCGATCTGGAGATAAAGAAACACCTGTCTCATGTACTCCCAGAGTTTGAGGTTCGCAAGACAATTATTCTGGAGAAGCGTAGTGCTGAATACGAACGCAAGCAGGCAGTGGCACAGGCCAAGATTGAAGAGGAAAAAGCAAAGTGCCATGCTGCAACTCTCAAGACATACGAGGAGGAATGCTTATGGAAAGAAGCAGTAGAAAGAGTCTGCTGTGAAGCAGAGGAGCTTGAGCAGAAAAAGAGAGAAGGTGTGTTGTGTTTGCCCATGACTTTGCCTCCTTTGTGTCAAGAATCGCTGACGCTCGACTCTTGATAGAGTTCGCAGTAGCGTCTCACCTGTTCTGGAGTGCTGATTGATATAGCTCAATCACTAAGCTTCGGTGGTCCTTGGAGATTATCCAAGGGGAGCGAGAGTTGTTTAGAAGACAAGAGGGGTCACTCCAATAGGTGAGATGATAGTCAGCAAGACCTATGTTTGATTAAGTCAAGCTTGGCTCGACTCTACAACTGCTGCAGGGTTTATGTTACGCTCCTGCGGGCGCAAGGGCCAGACATTGGCGGTTTGGAATCCAGGTGCGCGTTAAGCAGCACTAGAAGGTCTTTAGTCGAATGGGGGCTGGTCTCCCTACTCAGCGAGCACTTGCAAAGCAAGGCTAGGTCGATAGGCAAGTAAATGCGGTCTGTGCAAGGGTCTAAGTTGACGATGAAGTGATCCCCCTCCTCGGAAGGTCCTTGCCAGTAATTCTAGAGTCGAAGTCGGTCCAGTGGCTTTCCCACTTTGTATGCCAATGACCAGAAAGTCGCAAGATTGATTCTAAGTCAGGCTTAAGGCCCAACCGTGAATGATATGGGTTTATATACATGTTGCGGTCCGTCTAGGACGCTTGGTGAGTCAGGTAGGTAATAATAGCGACAAATGGCCTTAAGGGCTCTTGGGTCGAGTCAGAGTAGCAAGCGAGGGACAATAATAACGGCTAGGGATCGAGACGGTAACGATGAAACGAGTCACAATAGCTAAGCGAAGGTAAAGTGATGGTAGCTAGTGGAAAGGTTTTTATGGAAGGGTAAGTAGGGCGTCCGAGGGGATAAGGAGGTAATAAGCGAGATAGGAGGAAAAAAAGGGAAAAAGTACGTGGTGGTAAGTCCGAGGGGGCAGATCATAACATCACGCCCTTCCTAAGAAGCTCACTTACACGAGAGCTAGTCTTCTTCCATTGTGGTGGGGGACATGCCAAGGTCCTGAGCCCACATGTAAGGGAAGGCATCCAGCAGGGTGCCGAGACGTTTGGCGAGGCGTCCCATGGCAGGGGCTGGGCATTGGAGTCCATGGAAAGTGAGCCAGCTAGGAACTGAGCACCTGTTCTCATGGCATTGAACGTGGGGGGTGGGGCATTGGAGCGACTCGTGGCCAGTACTCTGGCAGTAGCGGCAGGTTCCTGCTGAGGGGCAGTCTTTGCCGAGATGGTGAGACTGGGACTGCATGCATTCAAAGCAGAACACAGGCTCCAGCAATTTTGGGCGGTGATAAGGGGCGAAGCGAGTCTGGGAGGAGGGTGTAGGCGTCTTTAGTGTGGTGTCTGGTGGGCCTTGGCTGGCTTTGAGGGTTGGGACATGCCCAACGCGATAGGGTCTTTCGCTTTCAGGTTTGACTGCATAGACCTGATTGAAGACCCGGGTGCAAGCCTTGGCATGGATGAGGTGGCACTCCACTCCAACTAGAGCCTCTGTATTCTCGAGTAATGCTTCCTCAGCAGCTTGGAGGCGGCGGAGTAGTGTAGCGTGGCGCGCCTTGCGCAACCTATAGCGTACCAGGTCCGCAGTGAGGCTAGGGTCGGCGATGTTGTGGACTGCCCGGTCTACGAAGTCCCTCAGACTGGACTCAGGGTGGAAGACATTGAGGTGGTCGTCCCTGATCTGCTTGTCATTGTTGAAATTTGGTTGAAGTTGGGGGCGAGCATGGAGGGTGAGGCGATAGATGGGGCCGTTTTTATGATTAGTCCCCTCCACATATGTTTCTTCCCCATCGAAGACGTAGCGGATGTAGTTGGTGGTGACTTGATCTTCCCCGTCATCGATAATGACCGGGTAGTGGTCGGTTTGCCCAAAACTGTACTCAATCCAGTTGCCACCTGGATGTTCTGGGTGATTGGTATGCTCCTCCTCCTCGTTCTCGCTCGAGTCGGGGATTGATATGGCTGAGGGGGAGTTCGCTGCGATGATTTCGCCTTCTTCTGGCAAGAAGGGTGCGATGTCAGCCATGGTGGCTGTGGATAGTCTTTTGAGAAACGTGTAGAGCCCCTTCCTAGCTTCCCCTACGGTGAGGAAGTCAGCTAGGTCCGTGGGGGTCTCAGGGAGCCGAGCGAGTTTTCTTATTGGCGGTGCAGTGGTGGAGTAACCTCTACGGGTGGAAAAGGACTGGGGGAACGCCCCATAGGCTTCTGAGTACGCCTTCATCCCTTGGGCCCAGCGCCATAGTTGCTGCAGTTCGATTTGGTTGACAAGCCCAGCACCAAGCCCAGCAGCAGCAGCAAGAGCAGAGCTAGTAACAGGAGGGCTTCTCGGTTGATTATCAGGATGGGGGCCGGACTCCCTACTCGGCGAAACCTGGGGACCTCCTGTGGGGGTCCTGTTATCGTCATGTGGGTTGCTTGAGGTGGTATTGGGGTTGGTAAGACTCGGAGGTGGTATGGGGGCGGTCAGGATGTGTTCTTGCGAGGGGGCATTGCTTTGGGCCATGTGGTGGTTTTTAGTGGTTGTGGTAGGGGCAGTAGTTGACACGACAGTAGTAGAAATGGATGCCGCTGTGTTCTTTCTCAGAGCGATGGACGAAGATTTTGCAGTTGGGGTATTTGCGGACTGCTTCTCCCGAGAGGACTTGGGCGAAGGTGGCTGGTCCCTTGAGGGTTTGGTAGCTGTAATCGAAGAGATTGTTGCGTGCCAGGGTGGGTCGAGGTGACTTGAACGGATGGCCATTTTACGAATATTCCTCTGGGTTCTTATACTCCTGTGAGGCTGGCGCTCCGCGGTCTTTCGTTCATAGTCGGTTATCAAGTCCTCGGCGTGTAGGTCTTCCTTGGCAACCCATTGATCGTGTGCTGGTGAATATCCTTTCCATCTGACGAGATATTGCAGCTTCTTTCCTCGGCCGTGGGCTCGCTTGCCAAGGATTTGTTCTACTTCCCACTCTTCTTGTCCTTCTATCTCCTCAGGTGGTGGCTCTATAAAGTTCTGTCCGTGCTCCTCGGTCTCCCAGAATGGGGTGAGTAACAAGGCATGGAAGACGTCGTGAATTTGCCAGGTTTCAGGGAGGTGGAGCTTGTATGCCACGGACGAAATTTTAGCGGCTACCTCGAAGGGTCCATACCGCTTTGGGGATAACTTTGCACTATCGTAAGGTCGCTTGATGTTTGTCCCTTCCAACCAGACTTTTTGCCCTTCTTCGTAGCCTCTAAACTTTGTTTCTTTGATGAGTCCTTTCTGCGCTTTGCTTATGGCCTCTTGGGCGGCAGTTCGGACTTCCTTAATGTGTTTCAGCCTTGTATCGATGTCGGGGATGTCGGTCCTTGTTGTCGGTTGGTGTGCTTGAGGGGTGTAGCCGATAATGAGGTCGTAGGGTGTTTTCTTTGTCGTGGAGTGTGGCCAGGAGTTCCTTGTGTATTGAGCGAGTGGTAGCCAATTTGCCCATCGATTTTGTTGGCTTGCGCAGTAGAGGCGAAGGTATTGTTCCAGTGACTGGTTTGTGCGTTCACTTTGTCCATCGGTTTGAGGGTGGTAGGCCGTGGAGATGTTCTGTTTGATCCCTAGTAGCCGGCAGAGTTCTTTACCGAAGTTTGAGGTGAACCGCGGATCTCTGTCGGATATTACCTTGGTGGGTATCCCATAATGGGGGAACACCTGCGTAGCGTAGAGCTTCGCCACTCCTGCAGAGTCAATTGCTTCGTTACAGGGGATGAAAATTGACGCTTTGGAGCAATCATGGTCAGTGATGGTCAAGATCGTGTCATACCCTTGGGATTCTGGCAGTTTTACGATGAAATCGAGGGCGATGACTTGGAATGGGAGCGCTTGGGGGTCTGTCGTGATTGGGAAGATTGCTGGTTTGTTGGGGTGCGTGTTGATCTTTGACATTTGGCAGTTTGCGCATCCTTTGATGTAGGCTGTAACGAACTCCTTCATTCTTGGCCACCAGTAGAAGGTCGAGAGCATCTCCAAAGTTTTGGAAATTCCCGGGTGCCCTGCAGTTGGTGAGTCGTGAAATAGTTTTGTCACCCCCCTCTTAAGATCGTTGTTTCCCACAACAACGAGTGCACCAGCTCTGGTCCAAATGTCTCCGTACTTTTCCAGCTTGTGGGTTGCTCTCCATCGTCGTATGGTTGCGTGGTCAATGGTTTGTGCTTGCATTATTAGTTTATCCAGGTCGAAAGCTGACCATTCTGCTCCATCTTCCAGTTGGACGCTTCGTGCCTTCATGGGTTTCATGTCTCCTTCGTCATCACTACCTACCAATGTGTCGTCCGAGTCGTAATCTTCCACCTTTGTCCACGTTGCTTGGTATGTGGTAGTTGGGGCTGTTGGGGGGACGAAAAGGTGGTCAGGAAGGACAATTACCAGTTCATTGTCCTCCTCTGGGACTAGGTCTGGTCGTCTGGATAGTGCATCCGCTCTGTTTACCGCTCCTGGCTTGTATACTAATTGTATATGGTAGTCAGCCAGTTCCGCGACGTACCCATTGACTCTTGGCCCCAACTTATGCGGTTCTCGGTAGTACTGTAGGTTCGCGTGATCGGTGATTACCAGGACTGGGTAGGTGGAGTTTCGTAGAAGGTGTTTCCAGCATCTTAGTCCTCTGATGACTGCCAGTAGTTCCCTATCGTAGATAGGGTAGTTCTGTTCTGTTTTGCTGAAGGTTTGGGAGTGAAATCCAATGGGGCGAAGCAGGGGGTTTCCCCTGCGATCCCTTCGTTCTTTGTCTGCTTGGTAGAGGATTGCTCCTGTTGCGAATTGAGAGGCGTCGACGTATAAGATGAATTGCTGGTCCGGGTCTGGGGGAATTAGCACTGGTTCGGATGTTACCAACCCTATGAGGCGTGTTACTGCCTTGGTACAGGCTGTATTCCATGCGAACTCTTTCCCTTTTTGTAGTAAATCTGTAAGTGGCTTAGCGATGTTAGCAAAGTTTGGGATCCAAGGGCGATGGTAGCCTAGAAGTCCCAATGTGCTTCGCACTTCTTTAACATTCCGGAGCGTCGTTGGCCAGTCTGTTATACCTGCGATTTTTGCTGGGTCAATCATGAGCTCACCGTTCTTGACCTTTATGCCTAGGTAGTCGATTTCTGTTTGGTTGAATTCGCACTTGGCCGGTTTGAGGTACAGGGAGTGTTGTTCCAGGATGTCGAAGTAAAGGTGGCAGATTTCTTCGTGTAGCGCCTCTTCCCCTTTTCCGGTCATGACAATGCAATCGTCCATGTAGTGTCTGAACTTTCCAGGGTATTTAGCATATAATGGTCGCAAAACATCATTACCCATTCTGGTGAAGGTGGCCGGAGCATTGCATAGTCCAAATGGCATTACGATCCATTCATATAGTCCTCTGCTTGTCTTAAATCCGGTTTTGTAGGTGTCTTCTGTCCTGATGCGAATGTTGTTGTATCCCGCTCTGATATCGAACTTACTGAACAGTGTTTTGCCCCTCAGGTCTTCCAAAATTGATTGGATGCTAGGGAGGGGTGTGACGTCCATTACCATGTATTCATTGAGCTTCCTGTAGTCATGTACGATGCGGTGGGTGCCATCCTTCTTTTTTACCGTGAATGTAGGAGATCCATAGCGAGATGAAGACGCTATGATGTAGCCTTTGTCCAGGTTGTCATCGAGATACTCATCTAGGGCCTTTTGTTCATCTTTTGACAGGGGGTACACCTTACTGTTAATTACCTCGGGTGCATTGTCTTTCAGGTTAATCTCGTGGTCCCAGGGGCAGTGTGGTGGTAATTGCCTTGCCTCCTTTTCTGAGAATACTTTCCAGTGCCGTCTGTATGCTGTAGGGATTGTTGCCTCCGTGTTTACCTTGCTCGCATCATAGGCTTTTTCGGCCATCTGTTGGGCGAGTGTCGTCTTGTTAAGTTCCAGGGGTTCAGGGGTTACCTTCCTAATTGTCATGATTAGTTCGTCTCCTTCTTCCAGTTGAGCGATCGCTTCTTGCTGGATGTGTCGGATGTATTCCTTTTGTGTCATGTTACCTTTGACCAGAGTTTCTACTCGCACCCTTGGTCCTTTTATTTCTGCTTCTGGCCAGTTGATTTCTGGGTTGAACTTGGCGAGCCAAGGGTACCCAAAGATAAACCTATCTTTTCCGAGGTTAGTAACATAGAAGCGAACCCTTTCCTTTGTATCTCCTCTGGAGATCATTAGGTCACAGTAATTGGTAACGCTTCCTGCTTTATTTTCAGTGCCGTCGATGTTTCTTACCGGTCTTGCTTGTTCGAGTTTCTTGGTCCCTAGTCGTAGCCTTGCTACTGTTTTATAATCGATGAAATTTTCTGTTGCTCCACTGTCGATAAGAGCAACCTCTTCTGCCTTGCCTTTGAACGAGTATAAATCAAACATTAATTTGACTGAGTCGTGTCTGGTTATGTACATCTTTCTTAAGCGTAGGGCCCTAACTATGGCAGTTAGTTTCGGGCCAGTTAAAAATCCTGCGCACCATCTGCTATGGCCATGCGCTTTTCCTCGTCCATGCCCTGCAGTATTCCCCATAGTTCTTTTGGGTCCATGTTGCTAATGGTGTCTTTGAGGGATGGTTGTTCTTGTTCTTTGGGAGGTTCCTCTGCTTTTGCCGCTCTGATCGTTGTTCCTCCTCCTCCTTGTCCTTGCCTTTTTTGAGGGCAGAAGCGGCTGATGTGGCCAGGCTGTCTGCAGCGGAAGCACGCACCTTTCTTGCTTAGTTCGGCGCGTTCTTGCTCGGAGAGGGGTGTAAATATACGCCCTGCGTCTACGTCCATTGGGACTACCTGGTTGTTACCTTTGTTTTGATAACTGGTTTGTGGGCGGCCATTCTGGCTTCTCTGCTGGGGTGGGACATAGTTCCGAAGGCCCAGCATAGTTGCCCACTTCTTCTGTGCTTCTGTGCGGTTGTTATTTGTCTTCTGGGTTAGGCCAGCGTTTTTGAGCTCTTTATACACCGTCTGGCGCTCCCTAGCCTTCTTTTTCCACTCCTCCAAGGTGGCTGGAGCTGGGAAGCAGTGGGTGATGATCTGGTGGAGTAACTTGGGTTGTAGCCCGTCTTTAAATTTGGCTATAGCCCCTATGTCATCTCTTCGGTACCCTGCAGTCTCTCTGAGTCTTTCGAACTCGGCAGTGTACGTGTCAAGGTCATCTCCAGTCATTCTGAGCTCCTGGAACTTTTGGAGGGCGGTAAGACGGGCATCGGTGTCGGTAAAGGCTGTTCTGAAGTCTGCCTCAAAGTCATCCCACAGGGAGTTGTCCTCCATTTTGCGTGTTCCCGTCCTGACTGCCTCATGGAGCCATATCCTTTTACTTTTGGCCCATGCGTCGACTTTTGGGCCAGTGATATAGGAGAGGCAGAGTGCTGTTTTGGTGAAGGGAACCTGGAAGATCTTTTTGTCCCAGTTGATGAGTTCGTAGCCCAAGAATCTATCGAGAAATTCTTCTGACTTGTCCCTATCTCCATTGAAGATCGGGGGTGCCAGTCCTACTGGGGCTCCGTTCCCTGGGTTTGTCTGTCCCATTGGTTGTGGGGGTGGTTCTACGATTGTGGTGTTGATTTGTTCTTCTTGTTGAGTCTCCATGTCGGTTACTGACTGTTCTTCTTGTTGATAACTGGGTTGGTACGTTTTAATCTTTCCTTCTTCTGCTTCCTTGTCAGTTTCTCTCCACCAACCTAGTCCGTTTGATCCTGGGGATAGTTGGTATTTCTTTCTGGTGTACCAGTTGGGGTCTTCGTCGTCTCCTTCTTCAAGGACAAACCAACGATCTCCTGTTTGAGTTACCCCTTCTTTATCGGTGTGTCTGAAGTTGTAGAATTCAACAGCTCTTTCTACGTTCTTGCTTTTGGCGTAGTAGCCCTTGTGGCCTGGATTTGGGACCCAATATGCTTTCCCTTTTACGTGGGCTGGTAGGTCGTCTCTGGTTCTTCTTTGTACTGCGACTGGGGTGTCTGGGTCTTCTGGTAGATATAGTTCTAGTGCGGCCAGCTTGTCTGTGGGGTTAAAGCCTGACTTATGTTACGCTCCTGCGGGCGCAAGGGCCAGACGTTGGCGGTTTGGAATCCGGGTGCGCGTTAAGCAGCACTAGTGTCACCGGCTCCCGAGACGGCTAGCTTGTACGCCGTGGACCGGGGTAAGTTCTTGAACCGGCGTTATGATATTCCCGCGATACGTACCTTCTGATGTGGCCTTCTGTTCTGATGTGATGGGTTGATGCGCCGACCGCCGCCGATTGTGATAGTCTGATGTACCGTTGCCTTGGCTTTATGGGCATAGCCTCCCCTGTACCTATTTATACGTGCCATGTACCACTAGGACTTGCAAGTCGAGTCTTTCGTCGTTATACACCGTTGTTCCCCCATTCAGGGCTCGCTGTCAAAGACAAGTCGTCTTTGCGGCCGACCCTCGTCTTTCCACTCAGAGTGAAAGCGATCTTGGATCTCCCTTGACCACTTTCACGCTGAGTAGGGGTCGTACTCTTCTTCAAGATCTCTCCCGGTATACGGACGGGTATATGTTCGGGCTGGCGATCGTCATCGCAGTCTATATCGTCGTCTTCATCGTCATCCTTTCCTTCCATTGCTATTAAGTGAGCTGGTGAAACCGTAGCGGTGACATCAGACTCGACTTCGAGTCAATACGGCCTCACGAGTAGGCTTCAACCCGACAGTGGAGTTCTTGGAGAACTACCCGGACAAAGACGTCCCACCGCCTAACTCTCACGTCTTCTGGAGAGAAGCACCCGCCTCCCAGAGAAGGAATTACGGGGTACACCTGTTCTACCCATCAGGAAAATACGGAGAAGGCAAAGCAGCCTTCGTCTACTGGAAAGCCACCACCGAGCGTTGGCATATACTAAGCCACAGAGAAGGACAAACCTACCCCAACTGGGGAGACCCGATTCCCGAAGTCGAGGACTTCAATTACCCTCTAGGAGAGGTACCACCCAACTTCGCATTCGAAGACCACACCCGAAACAGATCCACCCCATCAACGTCAGACGACGAAAGTTCAGATTCCCAAGAAGCTTCGAGTGGCAGACCGAGGTCCGATACCCTCGACCAGCTCACAAAACGAGTCCAAGCCCTCTCAATCGCCCCACCGTCCTATCAAGACACCATGGCGACCCTCATTAGTACGTCCGCGAGTGCCCCCACACAACAAGTACCCCCCTCGCAACCCGCCTCTCCACCCGTGGTCCCCTCCGCCTCCAGCGGTTCTATACAAAATCGCCTTAACACGGCCATGAGACGAACAACGATATCAGGAGGTCCCTCAGGAGGAGGAGGTGGCGGAGGAGGAGGTGGCGGAAGAGGAGGAGGCGCACCAGGGCCCGGACCGCCAATTCCCCCACCTCCGGCAGTAGGGCAAGCAGCGGTCGATCCCAAAATGATGGGAGCGCTCCCAGCCATTTTCGACGGTAACCGCGAACGAGCAGACGATTTCATCGAAGAGCTCAAGGCGTACATACGCCTTAACAACAACGTAGGGGGCATGAACTCATACCTCAAGCGCATAGCTCTAGCCCTCACCTTAATAAAAGGACCTCTCGTCGCCAGCTGGACTCGAGACTTCGGCAATTTCTTCGACACCCTCACCGCGGCAGACGACATCCCAGCCACCTGGACAGCCTTCTTGGATGAATTCGCACATCAATTCCAAGACACCCAAAGGGAAGAACGCGCAAAACTAAAGCTCCAAACGCATCGCATGAAGTGGCCAGAGATTGACCAATATATCTCGCAATTCGAACAGTTGGCCAGAGAAGCTGGCTACACCATCGGCAATTCAGAAACTAAGCAGTTTTTCATCCAAGGTCTCCCGCGAGGAGTAGCTGAGGATGTCATGAAACCCCCGCTCATACACGCATATACGGACATCAAAGAGAGGGCTATCGAGAGCGTCAAGTCCCGACAAGTCATAGATCAGATCTTTGGCCCCCGACGCACTCCCTTCCCCACGAGAGGGACAAATCCCAACCCATTCAACCGCCCGAACAGAGGAGGAAGGCCCCCGCAACGCCCTCAACCGCAAGCCGGAAGACCTCAGTACACCTCCACGAACGCCCCACCATGGATGGCGAACCAACCAGTCCCGATGGACGTGGACCGCACCAAGGCTGGATCATCAGCCCGAGGACGAGCGATCCAATCCCAACCGCGTCAACCTCAACGATCACAGCTGTGCTTCCAGTGTAACCAGCCGGGTCACTTTGCCCGCAATTGTCCACAGAGGAAGACCCAGACCAGTCTCATTGACTGGAACGACGACGAAACCGTCGCCGAAGAACCGAAGGACAAAGTGGCCTGGATGGAGGAGCAGCTCCGTTCGCTCTCCCTCGAAGAATCATCCTCTTTAGGAGAACGGATGAGAGAGCGACAGGATTTTCACTCGGTCTAATCTGCACAGCCTGGATTAGACAGACCTCCAAAGATGTATTTATGTCGGCGCGCAAATCAATGACGATTCGTTCTTACATACACTCATCAAAGAAAAGGGCTGAAGCAATCGCTCTGGTAGACTCCGGAGCGACCGAAAATTTCATGAACCTAAACTACGCAAAATGGTTAAACCTACCGCTAAAGAAACTAAACCACCCCCGACAGGTCTACAATGTGGATGGCACCCTCAACCGAGGAGGCTCTCTTGAATTCTTTACGGATGTACAGGTCCAAACGGGTACGAACCGCACAAACATGAGGTTCTTCCTCACAAACCTAGGCGACCACAAGTTGATTTTGGGGTATCCGTGGTTCGCCGCTGTGCAGCCAAAGATCGACTGGCTCCGAGGCTGGCTCGATCACTCCCAACTCCCCATCATCATAAGGAGTCCCGATGCAGCCCGAGCAAAATTCCTCCCGCGAACTGCCACCCCAACCCGACGAGAGCAAAACCCAGTCTTCATAGCACGAGTCGAATGGCCAGGTCCCCCTCGGCAAGACACCTCAAAAACCCCCATACCAACCCACTATCAGCGACACCACAAGGTCTTTAGCGAAGAAGCCGCGCAGCGCTTCCCAGAACCGAGAATCTGGGACCACGCCATCGAGCTCAAGCCGGACGCCCCGAGCACCATCCCCGGGAAGGTCTATGCCCTCACCCAGCTCGAGCAGGAGGAACTAAAGAAATTCGTGCAAGAACACGTAAAGAAAGGCTATATCCGCCCATCCAAGAGTCCTTACGCCGCCCCCTTCTTCTTCATCAAGAAGAAGGACGGAAAACTTCGCCCTGTCCAAGACTACCGACGGATTAATCAATGGACGATTAGGAACCGCTACCCTCTCCCGCTTATCCCACAGCTAATCAATAAGGTGCGTTCACGCACCCTCTTCACGAAATTCGACATTCGCTGGGGATATAACAACGTGAGGATAAAACAAGGAGACGAGTGGAAGGCGGCCTTCATCACGAACCAAGGCCTATTCGAACCTACGGTAATGTTCTTCGGACTCACAAATTCCCCAGCGACCTTCCAGATGATGATGGACGCCATTTTCGCAGAAGAAATGCGAGAAGGATGGCTAGTCATCTACATGGATGATATGCTAATCGCCACCGACGACGACACCCGCTTCCATGAACAATGCGTCCATCGCGTCCTTACGAAGTTGGCAGAGCACGACCTATACCTAAAGCCCGAAAAATGCGTGTTCGAACAACGTCGAGTCGACTTCCTAGGAGTAGTCCTCCAACACGGCACAATCCACATGGACCCAACGAAAACCCAAGGGGTCGCCGACTGGCCACGACCAACCAATGTGACCGAAGTCAGAGCCTTCCTAGGATTCACAGGGTTTTACCGATACTTCATCCCGAATTACTCGCGAATCGCACGTCCCCTGCTAGATCTCACAAAGAAGTCCACCCCATGGCGTTGGGAAGACGCACAAATGAACGCCTTCGAACTCCTAAAGACCCTTATGTGCAGACGACCCGTCCTTGCTCAACCCAACTACACAAAACCGTTCATCCTCCACACAGACGCCTCGGGATATGGCGTGGGAGCCATACTCTTACAAGAGGGCGATCCCAATCCAGAACGCCCCCTCAAATTTCGCCTCCATCCCATCGCATATTATTCGGCTACCTTCCTCCCCGCGGAACGAAATTACGACATCTACGAACGAGAACTACTAGCCGTGGTCAAGGCACTCAAACACTGGAGGCAACACCTAGGGTTCACTCGACACCCCTTCACAGTGGTCACCGACCACGCAAACCTCGCTTTCTGGAAAGAACCGAGAGACCTAAACAGACGAACAGCACGATGGCACGCCCTCCTCCAAGACTACTGGTTTAACATCCAAGTGACACCAGGGAAGTCCCATATGGCAGCGGACTTCCTATCACGCCCGCCGTCGAAGGACAAAGGCGAAGGAGACAACAAACAGGTAACCGTCCTCCCAGAAGCACTATTTGTCGACTCCCACTACGAAATCCCCGATGAACATCGAGGGCTAGCACGGACCCCTCCGATTGAACCCTCTCCGCAACACCTTAAACCACCATCGCGGATCCGAGTCTTCGATATGGACTCCATCTACCACGACCTCGAAGACAGCATCCGATGGTCACAGAAACAACACCCGCTTCTCATGGAAGAATGGAAAGAGGCCTTTCATTGCGTACAAGAAGAACACTCGCACCGCGTCCCCAAATGGACCCAATCGGGCAAATTGGTGGTTCCCCCAGATCTCGAACTCAAACGACGCATCATGACCCACACCCACGACGCGCCGACGGCAGGACACCCAGGCAGGGACGAGACAATCCGTCAAGTAAAAAGAGACTTCTGGTGGCCCGGGATGACTGCATGGATAACAGACTACGTCGAAGGATGCGCAGAGTGCCAACAAAACAAGATTCGCACTCACCGCTCCAGAGTCCCCATCTACAAAATTGACACCCCGCCGGAGCCAAACCCTTCGAGCGCGTGGCCATGGACCTCATCACCGGCTTACCCAAAAGCCATGGATACGACGCCATCCTCACCATAGTAGACCACGGCTGTTCCCGAGCCGCAACCTTCGTCCCTTGCTCTACCACGGTCACAGGCCCTGAAATCGCGCAAATGTACCTTGATAATGTCTACCGATGGTTCGGATTGCCAAAGAAAATCATCACTGATCGAGACCCCCGCTTCACCTCACACTTCGGCCGAGCCCTCACAGCAAAACTAGGAGTCCAACAGAATCTGTCGACGGCCTTTCACCCCCAAACCGATGGACTTGCCGAACGAACAAATCAGTGGATCGAACAATATCTCCGCCTGGTGACAAGCGCGCAACCGAACGACTGGAGCAAATGGCTCACCATCGCGTCGGCAGTCCATAACGACCGAGTCAATTCTACGCTGAAGATGACGCCCAATCAAGCCCTATTGGGATACCGGCCTATCTTGTATCCGAACCAAATTCTGGGAACAAACAATCAAGAAGCGGAAGCCCGAATTGATGACCTCCTCCAACGACGGGCGCAAGCTACGGCAGCCATCAATCAATCAGCGCGCGCGGGAGAGATCCGAAAAGACATGTTTCAAGTAGGAGAACAGGTATGGCTCGAAGCAAGCAACCTGAAACTCCCGTATCAGACTTCCAAGCTAGCGCCGAAACGTCAAGGACCCTTCAAGATCATCAGGAAGATCTCCCCTGTGGCATATCAACTGGAGCTCCCGGCATCCTGGGCCGTCCACAACGTGTTCCACGCCTCCCTCTTATCGCCCTATCGCGAAACTCCCGCTCACGGACCAAACTTCCGCCGACCACCACCCGACTTGATCGGAGGCGAAGAAGAATACGAGGTGGAGGCCATCATCAATCACCGGTTCAAGGGCAGAAACCGGCAGCTTCAATATTTGATCAAATGGAAGGGCTATCCCCACAGCGACAACACCTGGGAGCCTAAAACGGCTATATTCGCGGATGAACTGATCCGAGGATACCACAAGCACAGCCCACTCCATCCGCATAAAAGGGGGCCGCGCGTCGCAGTCCTCTCCTCACCAAGCTGGCCCCCTTCAAAGTCGATCCTCTCTTCGCCCTCCCCGTCTTTTGGCATCTACCCGGTCTCGAGCTCCCTCCGAACCCGTGGTTACAGTTCCATCTCCAGACCCTCGCAGATCACTTCGAGCGCAAGCATAGGATGTCCCAAGCCCTCGAGCCCTCCTCTCCCGCATCCGCCAGTTCTTATGCCGTCCCCCACGTTACTGGAGCCCCTCTCTCGCCGCGATCCACCGCCGCGCTCTTGGCCGCCAACCCCCACGTCCCCGAAGAGACTATGCGCCAGATCGCAGCCGGACTCCTCCGCACCATCGAAGAGCGCGAGGCAGCTCACAACACCGAAGTATGGGACCTTCACGAAAAGCTCCTCCGTCTTGAGGAGCTTGTGGGGGACGAAGACTCCGACCAACCCCCCGAGGGATATATCCGCAACAACGGCAAAATCCCCAACTTCGACATCCCGATGGACGACGGGCTCTATCTCCCGGCCAAATGGATCAAATTGCACGAGGGGGATTACACCAAGGCCTCCGGACTCACCGGTAAGGAGCTCTCCACCGAGAGCCCCTATTCTATGGAGATCTACGCGTCCCCCGACATTCGTCTCCATGAGGTCCCTGAGCCACTCCCCCTCTGGGTCCAAACCATCATCGAGGGACGTACTGCGACCTTCGAGTCGCTTCGCCGAGCTGCTATCGAGCTCGAAGACTTCGGCATCGTCGCCGATCTCACTCGCGCCCGCGACATCTACCTCAAGGCGCAAGAAATGGAGTTACAACGGGATCAAATTGAGGCTGACCTCTCCCTCCTCCAAGAAAAGTACATTCTCGCCCGCGGCCGTCTCGAGTTGGCCCGCATCTCAAAACGTCTCGCCCGCCAACAGTACTTGGTCCCTCCGGTACTTAGGGACGACGACAACTTCCCCCGAGTCCCTCCAAAAGGGAAGAGCGTAAAGCGAGGTCGCTTTGCCGTCTAGAAGGAGGGTGATGTCACCGGCTCCCGAGACGGCTAGCTTGTACGCCGTGGACCGGGGTAAGTTCTTGAACCGGCGTTATGATATTCCCGCGATACGTACCTTCTGATGTGGCCTTCTGTTCTGATGTGATGGGTTGATGCGCCGACCGCCGCCGATTGTGATAGTCTGATGTACCGTTGCCTTGGCTTTATGGGCATAGCCTCCCCTGTACCTATTTATACGTGCCATGTACCACTAGGACTTGCAAGTCGAGTCTTTCGTCGTTATACACCGTTGTTCCCCCATTCAGGGCTCGCTGTCAAAGACAAGTCGTCTTTGCGGCCGACCCTCGTCTTTCCACTCAGAGTGAAAGCGATCTTGGATCTCCCTTGACCACTTTCACGCTGAGTAGGGGTCGTACTCTTCTTCAAGATCTCTCCCGGTATACGGACGGGTATATGTTCGGGCTGGCGATCGTCATCGCAGTCTATATCGTCGTCTTCATCGTCATCCTTTCCTTCCATTGCTATTAAGTGAGCTGGTGAAACCGTAGCGGTGACAACTAGAAGGTCTTTAGTCGAATGGGGGCTGGTCTCCCTACTCAGCGAGCACTTGCAAAGCAAGGCTAGGTCGATAGGCAAGTAAATGCGGTCTGTGCAAGGGTCTAAGTTGACGATGAAGTGATCCCCCTCCTCGGAAGGTCCTTGCCAGTAATTCTAGAGTCGAAGTCGGTCCAGTGGCTTTCCCACTTTGTATGCCAATGACCAGAAAGTCGCAAGATTGATTCTAAGTCAGGCTTAAGGCCCAACCGTGAATGATATGGGTTTATATACATGTTGCGGTCCGTCTAGGACGCTTGGTGAGTCAGGTAGGTAATAATAGTGACAAATGGCCTTAAGGGCTCTTGGGTCGAGTCAGAGTAGCAAGCGAGGGACAATAATAACGGCTAGGGATCGAGACGGTAACGATGAAACGAGTCACAATAGCTAAGCGAAGGTAAAGTGATGGTAGCTAGTGGAAAGGTTTTTATGGAAGGGTAAGTAGGGCGTCCGAGGGGATAAGGAGGTAATAAGCGAGATAGGAGGAAAAAAAGGGAAAAAGTACGTGGTGGTAAGTCCAAGGGGGCAGATCATAACAGTTTAAATACAAGTCTACTACTTAGGGATTCGTAAGTAACAAGCACGATCAATAAGCAGTCTTTCTCAGGCCTGTCAGCTCTTCCTAAGTATCAGTAAGCCATCAGTAAGCTATGATATCATAGAGTGCATTTTTTGGACTTTGGAACAATAACATGGGAACAATCAGTCATTGGATCAGTAAGCATATCCATATCAGACCATAGTAAATCTCACAGAACGTCAGAACAGAGGTACTTCACTTCAGAACAATAAGGAGTCTAGGTGTGCCACTTGCACCCAGACTTCTTGCAGAAGGCCCAATGCATACAGGCGTGTTTGGGGATAGGAACGGGCGCGGATCGAAAGGAGGGGAGATGAATTCCGAGGCCAGGTGGTGAGACTTGTCCTGTAGATCGAGGTAAGTCCATAACATCATCTCCCCTTTAAGGTCGAGCTTTCCACAGCTCTCAGTCACCTCGATCCTGGGCCTCCCAGTTAATGTAGTCGTCAGGGTCTTCTCCTCCTTCGAGGTGGTAGTCCTTCTGCGCCTCTGCCTCCTCTCGGTCCTCCCTCTCCTTCCTTTCTTTCTCTCGCTGTTTTGCGCGAAAGAGTTCGACGACAACTCCCATACGCGTGAGGGGGTAGGCGTCTTGTGCATGCTTCCGAGTACAGTTCCAGACCTCCTGACACATGGTCAGGTATTCGTCGGTCATGGGGAATTTATCTTGAGATAGGATGTGAGGGCCGAGTCCGGGGCTCTCATTGGGGGTAAGAGTTGGAGTGCCTCGTCCCTTCCCTTTGCGTGCAGTAGGGGATGCCACCATGCGACGCGGGGTTGACTGCCCTCTCCCCCTTTTCGGTCCCTTGGATCTAGTAGGCGAGTGAGAGCCGGAGGCATCTTGACCTCCCTTTCCAGAAAGCTGGCTATGGGCTCCTTGGATGGTCTCCACCGGTCCATCGGCAGATGGATCGGTGGGAGTGGCAGGAAAGGGCTGTAAGGTTTTTTGGATGCGGTCTCGACTTTCTTGCTCTGCTCGTTCCACCACCTTGAGTTGGAGATAGGCATAGGGACATTGAGGTACCTTGCCAATGTGTCGGGGCAAGATCGCGCAGAGCCCTCCAGGTTGACACCTGTTATGAGGGTCATGGCATTGATCCTCAGTGTGCCCCGCCCCAGAGCCATGATAATGGCAGTTTTCGAGGATCCTTGGAGTGTGAGGCAAATGGTACCTCTGTCCCATTCCCATACTCATCAGCCAATCTCCCCCTTCTCCTGGGGAGATCAGCGCTTTTGGGTTGCGGTTGTTGTAGGCCTCTCTGATCCTCTCCAGGGTTTGGGCTTCGGTGAGGTACCTTTTAGCCTCCCGGATCTCCGACTCGACATTCCGCCTCTTTCGGTCGAGTTCAACCCACTTGTTAGTGAGTGTCTGTGCTTCCTTGCTGAGCCGCTCTTGCTCCAAGTCGAGATATTTTTTCTCGATTGCTGAGGCTTGGAGGCAATACACCTCTGCGAAGACCCCATTGTCATTGAGCAGTTCTGCCCCTCTGATCAATGACCGGTCTCGGAAGTAATACTCGGGTTGGAACTTCTCCAAGTCTGCTTCTTTGCACTCCCAGGGGAAGATCCTTCGACTGGGAGCGGGGTGAAGGCTTTCTCCGTACTCTGGCTGCCCTTTTCCCATGGTGCTAAACACCTTGGGATCCCCGTTCTGGATGAGGAATTTTTGGTACTTAGCTCCCTTCCATTTGTACGTGTCTTCCTGTAAGACTTCTGTCTTGGTGAAACTGCGACTCGGGTTCCACCTGACCCACCCTTCTCCTGGGTGGTCGTCTTCCTTTTGGTCTCCCTCATGGCCCACCAGTTCGGGTGTAACCTGCTGGCTAGTGGTGGTGT
>WTXJ01000207.1:0-27179 GCA_022376545.1 Russula dissimulans | reverse complement strand
CCGTAAAAAGACTAATCGGACTAGTCACGTCCGAACCGGTCCTGATACCACCGGACCCAGACCAACAATTCATCCTATACGTAGACGCGTCCCAGTTTGCAACCGGAGCCATCCTATACCAGGCCGATAAGGAACAAACAAACAAACGAGACCCCTTGCTCCGACCCATTGGATTCCATTCCCAGACGTTCACAAAAACAGAACAGAACTACCCGATTTATGACCGAGAACTACTCGCGGTCATAAGAGGCCTACGAACCTGGCGACACCTACTAAGGAATACGACAGAACCAGTACTAGTCATCACCGATCACGCCAACCTGCAGTACTATCGCGAACCACACAAGCTGGGTCCACGAGTCAACGGATACATCACTGAACTCGCAGATTTCAACATCCAGCTAGTGTATAAGCCCGGAGCCACCAACCGCGCTGACGCCCTATCTAGACGACCCGACTTCGCACCAGACATAGACGACTACCCGTTGCTTATCGCACTACCGGACCACCTATTCGTACCTCCAGACACCCCGACACGAAACTACGACACGACTAGACAGAGAAACACTGTCGAAAACAGCGACTCCGGCTACGAGTCAGACGATATAGAATTAGTGGACCACGGCATCCCGATTCTTAAAGCAAGAGCCGCGACACTACCCGACGGGTCAGAATTATCCGCTAAATACTTGGACGACAAGGTCATACGAGATCAGGAGACACAACAAGCCACCATCAAACGATGGCGACTCAGTCATTCACTTACCAAGAACGGACGGTTATGGACCAAAAATGGCGCACTCGTTGTTGTGGGAAACAACGACGTAAAGAGGGGGGTAATTTCCCTTCTCCACGACACTTCAACAGCAGGGCACCCCGGAATTACCAAAACGTTACTAATGACGGCCAAGTACTACTGGTGGCCAGGTATGAAAGAATTCGTAACGAACTACGTCAAAGGATGCGCAACATGCCAAATGACTAAGGTAAACACTCATCCAAGCAAACCTGCCCTCTTCCCGATCACCGCCGAGCCAAACACCCTCCCGTTTCAAATGATCGCAGTTGATTTCATAGTCAAACTACCGACCTCTGACAGATATGACTCAATACTGACGATTACCGACCACGATTGTTCCAAAGCAGTTATATTCCTACCCTGCAACGAGTCCATCGACGCTCCTGGAGTAGCAGAATTGTACGCAAGACAGGTGTTCCCACACTACGGCATTCCCCACAAGATCATCTCCGACAGAGACCCCAGATTCGCCGCCAACTTCACCACGGAACTATGCAAAACGCTGGAATCAAACAGAACATCTCATCAGCATACCACCCACAAACGGACGGACAAAGCGAACGCACCAACCAGAGCCTGGAACAGTACCTACGAGCATTCTGCGGCAACAACCAAAGCGAATGGGCAAAATGGTTGCCAATCGCACAGTACACAAAAAACTCGTGGCCGCACGCAACGACGAAGAAAACCCCCTACGATTTAATATTAGGATACACCCCGACCGCACATCAACCAAGAAGAGACACGGACATACCCACACTCGACAAACGAATAGACCACATTCGCTCAGCCCGCAAACAGGCCCTAGAGGCCATGAGCAAAGCGCAAGAAGGGCTGATCAAAACGACCAAGTTCAAAGGGTACAAAGAAGGAGAAAAAGTCTGGCTAGAAGGGACGAACATCAAAAGACCTTATGACTCCCCCAAACTTTCCCCAAGGCGATACGGACCTTTCGAGGTAGTCGCCAAGATATCCCCGGTAGCGTATAAACTCCGTCTTCCCGAAACATGGCAAATCCACGACATGTTTCACGCGTCACTTCTCACGCCCTTCACGGAGACCGAAGAACACGGACGCAATTTTATCGAACCACCACCGGACGAAATAGAAGGCGAAGAAGAATGGGAAGTGGAACAGATCCTCGGAAAGCGACATCACGGCCGAGGAAGAAAATTGCAATATCTCGTAAGATGGAAAGGATACGCCCCAGCGCACGATCAGTGGATCGACAGATCCGACATGCACGCATCAGAACTCGTTGATGCATATGAAACGCAACTGAGGGAGCGCCCGCCTCGAAGGAGTATAAGAACCCCGAGGAAAGGACAAGTAGCAACCATCCGCTCCGCCACCCTCTCCCACTCCAACGAATCCCCACTCAGAAACCATTATCGACCTATGTCCCAAGAACAAGATGCCACCCAAACAACCACCACCAGCTTACCCTCGCCGCGCCCCGCCACGCCAGACGACCTCCTTCCCGCAACCACCATTGTCTTTCAGACCCAACACGGCGGACACTTGGCACTCATCCCCATCGGAGGGACAATCGCTCCCGCCACGACTGAGGTTTCAGCTACCACGACAAGTGGAGCGCCGCCGACCCCTTCGCCAGAACCGCTCCCTGTGCCCCCGCGATCGAGACCTACAGGTCCTTCTCTACGTCCTGGCGCTGACCATCTTGATCGTCACCCTCTCTCTTGGCGTGCAGCTAGCCATAGAGACGAGCCGGAAAGACTGCAAAAGCTCTGGGAAGACAGCAGGAAATTGGGCGAGTACCACACCCAACACGGGGAGTTTCCAGCAGACTTCCGAAGAGCCGGGTATAGTAAAGCAGCATTTGTCGCCGGCAAACTCGCAGCACTACCAACCCCGCCAACCACCATCTTAGACGTCATGTCGTCATACGAAGTGGCCAGGAGATATGACAATCTCCTCGAACAGTACGTCTACCAAGCTCGCGCAGCATTAGACGAAGTCGCGCACGTTCCCTCGC
Organism: Russula dissimulans; assembly: GCA_022376545.1. Lineage (NCBI taxonomy): Eukaryota > Fungi > Basidiomycota > Agaricomycetes > Russulales > Russulaceae > Russula > Russula dissimulans. Next base: position 24,384 of record WTXJ01000207.1, on the reverse strand, counting down.
CTCAAGGGGATACCGTCCCGAACTCGCCCGTTCCTGTGGAACAGGCGGAACACGTCTCGACCGACAATGAGGACGAAGGTCAGACACCAGCAGCCGCCCCCGAAACGAAAGGTAAGGGGCGAGACACCCAAGTAGCGGCGCGCGAGGAGGCCGAAGGGGTGGACACGGAGTCGGGCGACTCCGAAAAAGAAAACGACCCAGACCACCCAGGCACTGGGTGGATGCGATACGAAGTGGCAAACCAGGAACATTACGTGATGTGGATCCCGGCGCCAGGAGAGTTGGGCGACGTGAGGGCAGGGTACATCAGGTATGTCTTCGATGGAGAAGACACCACCCTGGAAGGGACCTTTAGCAAAGGGCACCCAACCTACAGACAGCCACTATGGGCGCGACGTGCCGATACCCGCCCCAACCTCACCAATAACAAGGACATCCGAGACGACCATCTGGCAGCCTTTAACCCAGAATCCACAATGGCGGAAATCGTCGACCATTACGTCCACCACATGGCGGACCCTGGGCTCATCGCGGAAGTCGTCCGCTATTGGGCACAAAAAAATCGTCAGGGTACGCTGGCCGCCCGCATAAAAGAGCTAACCGAGCAACAGCAGCGCAACAACGACGCGCTGATGACAACGACCCGCTCCCTCATCCACGCCAAAGCCGCCACACGCCTGATCGAACAAATGTTCGCAGAACCGCCCGCATCCGAAGAACCATACAAGGCGTACCCTTTTTCCATCTGCGCGGGCCAAGGACCCGCCAATCGCCGTCGTCGCCGTCCAGCCCAAACACCTCCCGACAAGCGCTACTCCCCATACCGACACCCACGCCTCGAAAAGCCGATCTTCTGCTACGAATGCTTCCAGACGGCCCCCGACCACTCTCCTATCGAATGCCCTGACTATGGGCATTGTTACTTCTGTGCCAGCACGCAGCACGAATCACTCACCTGCATCGCGCCGCACGTCCGCTGCGAAGAAAAGCAATGCAACGTGCCAGTTTGGCACCAATACCACGGCCTTCAATGTGCCGCCCCAGCTGCTGCTCGCCTCGCTCGCCTGGCCCGTGCATGGCCTTCCGAGTTCCTCAAACGATGGGATGAAGACGCGTCCCCACTCACCCGCTCGTCGCTCCAGGACTACGAGAGCGACTCCGACGAACTCATGTGGGAATGAGTTGCCCTAGGGAGGGCGTGATGTTACGATCCGCTGGAACGGACCCTATCTTTTTCTTTTCCCACTATCACATGACTCTTTGACCCCGTGACAGACTAGACTCGTGACTCACCCTTACTTACGCTTTGATCAGACCGGACTCATGACTCATACCGATTGACTCATATATTGCGCAGCACGATTGATACTCGAAGTACCTCGTTTCACAGCTATCACCCTAAAACTTACGATTGATGTACCTAACACCTCGTTTCACCTCGCAGACTCGTCTTCAGTGCACTTCAGACTCGCCTTATAGTCCCCTTACTTCGCGCACGGGCCATGCCTCTTTACTATAAAAGACCTCTACGATAGACGGTTAGGCCTTAAGCCTGACTTAGTTGAACCTGTATCAACAAGCAGTAGTCTTCAGGGATAATACCCAGTTGAACCTTCTTCTCTTATACCTAAGTCCGCGTTGCGACTTAGCGTGAACCCGATCCCTTCAGACTACTTGAAGACCCGAAATACCTTCGCGAAGGTACGACGAACGACTGACCGTGACACCGACCCCCGGCTGTGTGGGATACTAGACGGAGCACCCGCTAGTAGTCGAATTAGACCGTGGACACACCGCATTTACTTGCACCGTCAGATAGAGCAGCACCAGTGTGCATCAGGCTCTCAAACCAAGTCTTGGACCGCTATCCAAGCCCGAACTGCTGAGTAGGGAGACCAGCCCCCGAACGTAGAGCGTGCTTAAGCACCCGAACATCGAACCGCCAACGTCTGGCCTTTACGCACCGCAGGGCGTAACACTTCGCTCATGAGTTTCTTTCGCTCTTCAGACGTGAGCTGTTGGAACCGTCCTCCTGTTTGTGGGGATCGGCCTTTGGGTTTAGTGTTGATGACGTCTACATCCATAGCATCTGGATCTCTGGGAGCCTTCTTTGGGATGGGGTGGTCCTTGAAGAATTGTTGGAACATGTTTTCTCGAACAGTGAGTCCGCCTCTTCCGAATCCTCCAGCTTCTTGCTTGATCCTCTTGGCTTTGACAACCTCTTTCCTAGTGGCCTCTTGCCACCCTTCGAGGTCGTCATCTGCTGGATAGTTATCCTTTCTTAAAATTGCAGTGGCTAACCAGGATTTCAGCCCCATTCTGAACGCTCGGACTGTCCCCTGGTGGTTTCTGTCCCACCCTAGTTCGGTGATGAGGGCATTGAAGGTGGAAATATATTCGTGTAGGGGCATATCCTTCTTCATGCTCAATGCTGACAGTTTAAATTGAGCATCTTCGAGTAAGCTGTCGTCCTTCCAGGTGCTGATGAAGTCGTTCTTGAACCTTATCCAGTGTTGGTCATTATCCGCATTCATCCCTCCAGTCACCCTATCGTTGGCAGCACGGATCTGGGCTTTGGTCCATTCTCGAACCCTGTCCCCTCTGATATAGGTGATGGCTAAGGCCACTCGGCTCAGGGGCCGGGCCATTACTCTCTTGTGAGAATTGATCCAGGCCCAGACTGTGAAGTCATACATGAATGACTCTGCATTTTTTCTGTTTCCATCGAAGATGTCTGGTGGGTGTCCATCCAGTCCTCCTCCTCCTTGGGCTGCTTGTTGCATTGCAGCGGCCATCGGTTGGAGGGCTGGGGGACCACCTCCTCCTCCTGGGGGACCTCCTCCTCCTCCTGGAGGATTTCCTCCTCCTCCTCCGCCACCTCCACTCCCATGCGCTGGGTCTGGTACTGGGATAGGGGTAAAGGTGGTTTGGATGGAGGACCCTTCCTGTAGGCTTTGGAAGGTAACATCTGTAGTTCTTTCTTCGGTGGAAGTCATTGTGGCCATTACGAGCTGATCGATGGCTTCGTTCAACCTTTGTTGTGGGCTGATATCGATTGTTTTTAGTTGCCTAGTGATGGTCTCTACTTCTGGCAACAGCTGTGTTTCGACGTGAAGACTATATTCACTTCTGTCCACTCCGTGTCTTTGCAGTATTGGAGTTCTTTCTCTTGAAGACTCTGATCGCTTGTCAGTATTTGTGTCTTCTTCTGAAGAGGTATCCCTCTTTCTGGCTTCTTTGGTTTGGTAGGGTTCAGCCAATGTCCCCAAACCTTGTTTGTTTGGGTTTTCTATGAGATCCCTTTTGGTCATCCAAAATGTTCTTTCCTCTGGACTCCAGTAAGTGTAATACCACTGGTTGTTGATGTATTCCACTGGCACCCAAACTCCTCCTATTCCTAGGATGGTGTAAGATGATTGGGCGAAGTCCTGTCTTATCGACCAAAGGGCAATTCCTCTGAGTTCTAGGGGTAGGTTGTCTGCTCTCCTGTTCTGGAAGTCTGCTGCTTCTTCGGGGTCCTCTGGGAAGCTTACGACTATTGAGTCTCGAAGCTCCTCCTTCTGTTTCCCCTGGAGTTTCTCTCGCAGAGCCTTCGTCTTGACTGGCTATTTAAAGCTCGACTTATGTCAAGAATCGTTGACGCTCGACTCTTGATAGAGTTCGCAGTAGCGTCTCACCTGTTCTGGAGTGCTGATTGATATAGCTCAATCACTAAGCTTCGAGGGACCTTGGAAGTTATCCAAGGGGAGCGAGAGTTGGTTAGACGATGAGAGGGGTCACTCCAATAGGTGAGATGATAGTCAGCAAGACCAATGTATGATTAAGTCGAGCTTGGCTCGACTCTACAACTGCTGAAAGGTTTAAATACAAGTCTGTTACTTAGGGATTTGTAAGTAGCAAGTACGATCAATAAGCAATCTTCTCAGGCCTGTCAGCTCTTCCTAAGTATCAGTAAGCCATCAGTAAGCTATGATATCATAGAGTGCGTTTTTGGACTTGGAACAATAGCATGGGAACAGTCAGTCATTCGATCAGTAAGCATCCAATCATTGGATCAGTAAGCATATCAGTATTAGACCACAGTAAGTCCCACAGAACGTCAGAACAAAGGTACCGCGCATCAGAACAATAGTGAGCCTAGGCATGCCATCGGCATCCAGACTTCTTGCAGAAGGCCCAGTGCATACAGGCGTGTTTGGGAATGGGAATGGGTGTGGATCGAGAGGAGAGGGGATGAGTTCCGAGACTGGGAGGTGTGGCTTGCCCTGTAGATCGAGGTAAGTCCATAACAATGGTACTCTAGTAAGTGTTATTACTCTAGGGGCTATTCTTGGTCTGTCTTGTTGTTCCAATGGCATAATGCCATCTGTCCTTGGTCTGGATCGTCCAACAGGTTGGGGAGGAGTTATTCTGGGCGCTTGGGGTTGTGGTGCGCTTCCTTGGGGGTTGTGGCCACTTCGCTTCTCAAGGTATTTTAGGATTGATGCAGATCTGTGGCCAGATATGTACCTCTGGCAATCCCCTGTTCCGATCTTAGAGATATCTAGATTGTCTAGGGTCCTAGATGTGATCTGGGGATTCCCTTGGGGATTTCCCAAGGGGTTCTCTTTGGATCTATTTGTGTATGGCTTTGCTGGCGCTTTGGGGGTCTGGGGGGCGTTGTGGGAGCATTGGGGTTGTCCCCCTTTGCTGGGTTGTCCCCTTTCATTGCAGGGAGGTCTCTGGACATTGTCCTGTCCGTTCCCTTTGATTCCTGTGGTTCCAGAGGTCGCTGTTCGCGACATGCAGAATGTAAGTCCTGATGGGTGTCTTGAATGCAGCTTTGTATCAATCTTCTGTTTTGATCCAAATGTTGTTGTAGCCTTTCTGAATGTCAAATTTGGAGAATAAGACTTTTCCTTCTAGTTTTTGCCAGATCTCGTTGATCCTTGGCAAGGGGCCATTGTCCCTTTCAGTGAATTCATTGGGGCATTGGTAGTCGATGACTAGGCGCTTCTCATTGCTTTTCTTTTTGGCAATAAAGAAGACCAGTGACATGCCCATTCAATAATGAAGCCCTTCTCCAGCTCTTCATCAATATACTTGCGTAAAGCCTCTGTTTCTTGCCTGGTTAGCAGATAGATTTTGCAATTCAACTGGTCTGGGGCATCCTTCTTGAGTTTAATAGGGACATTGAATGGCACTCTGTCAGGAGGGAAGCACTTTGCTTCTTCTTCTGAAAATACCTTCTTGTATCACTGGAATTGTGGTGGTATTTCAAAAGGAATTTGTTCCTTCTTAGCTTCATGTTCATGCGCCATTTGCTGGGAGAGGGAGATCTTCCTCATGAAGATGGCCTCGCCTATCAGAGGGCACCCCACTTCTTGAATAGCTTTCTTCGTCAACTGCCTAATGACTCCAGGGAGGTACTTGTACATGGAACTCTCAAGGTGTATCTGACCTCGTTGAAAGGTACCTTCCTTCTAATTGATCTGCAGGTTGAACTTTGCCAGGAAGGGGTATCCAATGATGATGTGGTCTCCTCCTAAGTTGGTGAGGTAGAACCTTTAGACATCATCCTGTTCATTGAATTTGATCTGTAAATGACAGTAGTGTGTCACATCCCCTTTCTTGTTCTCTGTTCTGTCAACATTGTCCACTTTGGTTGGTTTGTCCAGGGTTTTATGCCCAATTTTGAGCCACTCCCAGGTCTTCTCATCTATGAAGTTCTCCATGGCCCTGCTATCCACAAGGGCTCATTCTTTGAGTTCTACTCTTGCCGATGTGAAGTTGACAGGAGCAATTATCATTCGCAACTTGGCCTGTACTTTGATGACTCGGAGCTTGGGCTTGGAGCTCATCTTCTTCATTTTGAAGTCTTGCATGAGGATCTTCTCCACCAGGGCTCCTTGTTCTTCTGTGGTCATCCTGCTAATCTTCATGGCCAGGTCTTTTGGGCTTTTTTTGCTCTTGATGGAGTCAGACAGACTCTTTGCTACTGCTGTTAGCACTTTCTTTGTCCGAACTGCTATTCTCATCTCCACTTTCAGAGATTATTGCCCTAATCCTTTTGGGCTTTGTCCTGGAAGGAGCTTTTGATCAGCTCATCTTGAGCCTGTCTGAGCATGCTCATGCTATATGTCCTTGTTTCTTGCAGTTGAAACATCTTCCTTCTGCTGAGAGTTTCTTTCACTCCGCTGGGGTTAAGGAGTTGAACCCTTGTGTCACCGCTACTACAATGGACCCAATAGTCCAATGGTGAACACGAGGAGCAGCATGAAGGTTACGATGAGAAAGCAGAGCATGCACCCATACGTCTTCCGGGAGTGGAGCAATAAGTCGAACCAAGGGCGACGAAGTGCGCCCGACTTCGACTCAAGTTAGAGTCTCTAGTAACTAGGTACTATGCTATAAATACTACGAGTGGGTAGGCTATTCCCATAAGGCCTTATACGGACAATAACTATGATCAATCAGGGGCGTGACGGTAATCAGACAGCTAGCAATAGATCAGGACATCAAGCCCTGGTAAGGTACCATCTCACTTGTACGGATCAGAAACGATGTGGGGTGGTACATAGGCATACAATGGGACATAGCCGGTTCTTGAACTTACCATGGTCCAATGGACACCAACCCATCTGTTCTCGCGTGCTGGTGACACCTTGTCTCTTGACCACGTTGGTTTCAATAGTGTCTATGTCCATAGTATTGGGGTCTTTCTCCTTCTTGCCATTGCCTCTGCAGCTTCACCCTCTCTGTTGCATGAACTCATGGAAGAGGTTTTCTTGCACCATGAGGTTTCCTTTGGCAAAGTGTCCTCCCAATTGGTGCTTTCTCATGTTCTTGGTCGCTTTGACCTGGGCTGCTGCTTGCTACCCTGCTAGGTCACTGTCAGCAGGGGAATTTTCTCAATTGAGAATCTTGTAGATGAGCCACTGTTTGAGCCCAGCTCTAAATGCATCTACTGCTCCCTCCATTTGACGCTGCCACTGTAGCCCTGATGCCAATACATTGAATTTGGTGATGTAGTCATCTACTGTGACATCTGATGTCATTTGCAACTTGTTCATCTTCATCTGGGCATTCTCTCTGAGAGCTAGGTCTTTGAACTGAGCTTGGAATTCTCTGGCTAGGAGGTGCCATAGTTGTTAATCATTCACTGCTATTCCTCTGGTCAGGACTCAATCATTGGTCTGATTGAGTGCTTGCCTCCCCCAGTCTTCTATGTCTGGTCCTTGGATAAGATTGACGAATACTGCAATCTGTGAGAGGGGATTGAAGATACTGGGGTGATTTTGGTTCATCCATTGATAAATGTTGAACTGGTGAATGAATTTCTTGGTAGTCATTATATTCCCGGTGAAGAATTCTGGTGGTTCACCCATAAGTCGCCCTCCTTGATGCCTGACATGTTGGGCTGGCAGTGGTCCGGCCAGGAGTTGGGGTCTGCCAGGTGGTGGCCTGCCTCCTCCAGGTGGCCCTCCTCCTCCAGGCAGTTCTGCTGGTGGTGGTCCTCCTGGAGGTCCAATTGGTGCTTGTGGAAACCCCCCTGCTCCTCCTCCAATCAGTGGGACTGGTGACAGCGGCCTTGTAGGTGGTCCCATTGAAGGTTGCCTAGCCACCATCGTGCCAAGTTGTCCTGCAGATCCTTGGATGAACTAGTGTTGGGGAAGTTTGGTTTGGTTTGGTTAAAGGCAAAATTTCCCAAACCAGAAACCCAAACCACTTGGTTTCTGGCAAAATTTCCCAAACCTAAACCCAAACCGATACAAACCATTTACATCAGCTTGGTTTGGTTTAAACTTGGTTTGAGACCATTTCCCACAGCATCTCTGGCCCGAACTATGAGCCGCCCAGCCTGAACTTGCCAGAGCCATGAGCCACCACCGGCTAACTCACCCCCTCACTGCATTTATCAATAAAGATTTATTTTCAAAAGAATCGCCTGAAAAACATAGAACAGAAACTATATAGAAATGACCCTAAACACAGCCAGCTTTTTTTTATCCACCCTGATTTTCCTGATTCTTGGTATTTATGTTTTGGTACTGCATATGTTGGGTGTATTATATAATCAGCTGATTTTTTGTGCTATGTCGCGCGTCTGTCCCCAAGAAGCTCATGCAGCAGCTCTGTGTCATCCAGAGTGCCACCACAATTGTCGGATCACTACCACTCTCCTCTGGTTGGGTCTAGGGTATAACACAAGTCACACCATGGGTAAAATATTATATACCATGCCCGTGACCTGTCACACTGCACCCGTTAGGTACACCGTACCTGCAGTTATGGGTTAAACCTGAGGTTTCAGCCTTATGATCACTCTCTTTTTACCTTACTATAATTGATCTCGCTTGTACCTTTGAGTAGAATTGGATGGCTTTAGATTGTGATGACGTGTTACTTTATAGCTCTAAAATACACTCATACTACTAGTAACTACTTAATCCTGAGCTTTATGTACTGTAAGCATGAAAGTAGGAGTTGAAATGTGTGTGTGAGAGTTGTCCAAACAAGGATGAGAGCAAGACACAAAAGAGGGGGAAGTAGAAATGGGAGACAAGACAAATAAGAGTCAGCACAGCGGCATGGTAAAGCGTTCAAAGTTGCAGGTCAAAGGGTGACGGGTGTGGAAAGGGGAGAGACAGGCGTGTGTCGGCACGGCGGCATGGTAACACATTCAAATTCGCAGGTCGAAGGGCAACAGGCATGGAAAGGGGGGCAATACCAGTGCGTGTTGGCATGGCAGTGTGGTAAAATGTTTGAAGTTGCAGGTCGATGGGCAATGGGCACGTGTTATGGACCACCTCGATCTACAAGCATGTCGCGCATCGCAACAGGCAACACTCCCCTAGGTGACATCCACACTGTCACTAGCAAGCAACATGAAGAAACGGCGGCCACGTGACCGACCTCTGAGGTCTTGGCCGAGGATAGGGGACACAACGAGTCAGCGGTCGCCTGACAGACCTTCTGACTCTTGACAGCACTAGCAGCGCTGAAGGCCTTGCCCCAACGTGAAGAGACAACGACCACGTGACAGACCTCTGAGGTCTTAGCTGAGGATAGGGGACACAACGAGTCAGCGGTCGCCTGACAGACCTTCTAACTCTTGACAGCGCTAGCAGCGCTGAAGGCCTTGCCCCAACGTGAAGAGACGACGACCACGTGACAGACCTCTGAGGTCTTAGCTGAGGATAGGGGACACAACGAGTCAGCGGTCGCCTGACAGACCCTCTAACTCTTGACAGCGCTAGCAGCGCTGAAGGCCTTGCCCTAGGTCCTACCCCCCTAACCTAGACACGAGAAGAATCATCACCTGAATGCCTCTCTCGACGAAGACACCCCCCACTTGACAGTTGGTGGGACTCACGATGATACCAGCAGATAAAACAAGACCAGAGGCTTCATAGCTTGCCTATGACTCCCACGCTATTGTTCCAGAGGTCAAAAAGCTATTAGCCAGGAGGAGCAATGCTCCCACACTATTGTTTGAATACTAGGATACCTACTGTTAGGATGACAGGTTGTTCTCACGCCATTGTCTTGCCTATTTGATATTCTAGATAGTGGACATGTATTTAAGCTCTTGGAAGTTGTAGAGTCAAGCCAAGCTCGACTTAATCAAATACCAGTCTTGCTGACTATCAGAAGCATCCTACCTCAGTAGGGAGTGACCCCTCTCGTCTTCTAACCCACGCATGCTCCCTTTGGATAGCATCCAAAGAACTCCGAAGCTTATTGATTGAGCTACATCAATCAGCACTCCACCAGAGGTATGTAGCTATGCACTTAGGCTACAAGGTACCGGCAGAGTAGGAGGTGCAATGACAGGGTGTTGTCAGTTGATGCGAACAAGGAGCATGAAGTCTGGTGACCGAACTATATCAGTCATAGGTCTGTCAAGATGTGAACTGATGGACAACACTTCAACAAGAGGAGAAGACGAGCTTAGGTGTCGGGCCACACTAAGCTATAGACAGGACACTATCAAAGGTTCTACTGAGAGCCAGGTGTCGACTAGAGGCTTAGGCATTGGGCGGCACCAAACAGAACAACAGAGCACTACCATGAACTCTATCGAGAGTCAAGTGCCAGACAGAAGTTTAGGCCTTGGGCTACATCAAGGGAAGTCACTCTACAAGAGATGGGACGCTACTGCAAACTCTATCAAGAGTCGAGCGTCAGTGATTCTTGACAGCGCGGAAAGGGGGCGAGACAGGTGCGCATTGGCACGGCGGCATGGTAAGGTGTTCGAAGTCAAAGGGCAAAGGGCAACAGTGGTGGAAAGGGAGACAAGATGAATGTGAGTCGGCACAGTGGCATGGCAAAGTGTTCGAAGTTGAAGGGCGATGGAGGTGGAAAGGGAGGTGAGATGGCACAAGTCAGCATGGCAGTGTGGTAAAGCATTTGATGCCGAAGGTCGAAGGGCGCCGGAGGTGGAAAGGCAGGCAAAGGGGCTGACGAGATCGTGTGAGAAGAGAAAAGAGAAAAAAAGGCAGTATATCATGTACTGGAATTGCTTGCTCTCTATGAGCATTTTGGAGGGCTTATATACATCTTTGAATTCTCAGTGCTAACTGTATGGGCCTAGACGATGACAAGGTGGGAGTGTCAGCTGAGATGGGCATGCTGTGAGGTCACCGAGACAAGAGAGCATGGGACACCACATTGGTCAGATTACATACAATGCATACAAGGTTGATGGTCAAATAGACCAGAGCAGGCACAAGAAGAGATGAAAGTCAACTTTGGACAAGACAAGGCACACATGAGAATGCTGAAACAATGATCAGATGCTGAGAATGAGTGGATATAATTCAGGGGGCATTCTTTCCCAATCCCCATAAGCCAGAGGATGTCTTTACTTACAGACAAAATACCTGCTCATAAGTTTGTAGGTAGATAGGTGAGCAATCAAAATTGATGTTGAGATGGAAGCAAGAAAGCGATGGAGGGCAACGGAGGCAAGGAAGCGATAGAAGTGAGGAGGCAATGGAGGCAAGGAGGCAATGGAGGCAAGGAGGCAATGGAGGTGAGGAGGCAATGGAGGTGAGGAGGCAATGGAGGCAAGGAGGCGACAGAAGCAAGGAGATAAGGCGATAGAAGTGAGGAGACAGTAGAAGTGAGGAGGTGATGGGAGGGCTTGTGCAGCCCTGAATGAATGCCACATTGAGGTGTGGTACAAATAGAGAGCAATAAAGTCGAAGGACCAGTGTAACTGTGTAAGGCTATGGATTGTTAGTATGAATGGGTAACAAAGTAAAAGGAAACATACCATGTTGTGTGCTAGCGACACAGCAGAAGGGCAGTGAACATAGCAAAAACTTGAGGGGAAAAGGGATGGATTGGAGAAATCAGTATGGACAGAGGGGAAATGAGAAGGAATGGATAGGTTGATGTCTTGGTGTTTTGTCTTGCACAGGCGATCGTCAGTGAAAATGGTTTTATTGGCGGCGGTGAGGGCGAAGTGATGGAGAAGGGAGAGAGTTGTTTGCACCTATTTACAACAAGGTCCTGTGCTCGAGTGAGTGCTCCGAGTCTCTGACCGCAATGAACTGATCCGAGTGTAGCTCCAAGGGTGTACTGAGCAGCAGCATGAGCAGAGACAATAAATAAAAGCTAAGGTGTGAGGTGATGAATTAGCGAGTGTAAACCCGAGAATACTCACAACACCGTGTGGACAACCACGGTTAGTGGCAGGTTCACAAATTTCAACACGGCACGTGTGACCGTTGAACCCATGACCTGAACACCGTGGGAATACCTGTACCCATGATATACCCTAGTTGGGTCACCATCGCTCTTCTTGTGTTGGACTTCAGTCATAATGGTGTGTTGTGCACTTTTTTCCTCTGTCTTGCATGCTGTTTTCATCTCAAAGGAATTGCAACCACCTACACAACTCCCACTTGCTCGCCTGGGCTTCTGCACACCTATCCGCTTGCCCACTCACCTGTTCGCCCATTCGCCCATTTGCCCTTCCACCCGCCTGCCCATCTGCTCACCCATTCGCCCTTCTGCCTGCCCACCTGCCCATCTGCTCGCTCACCTTTCTGCCTGCTTGCCTATCCACATACGCCCATTCGCCTGCCTGGACACATGCACGCACACATGCCCAGACGCATGCCCCAGATGCACGCCCAGACACCCAAGATGCACACTTACCCGGACACACACACACACACACATGCATGCATGCATGCACAAATGTGTGGATGGATGGACGCACACATGCATGGATGGATGCAGATGTGTGAACAGACGGATGGACGCAGATGCATGGATGGATGGACAGACAGATGCATGGACAGACAGACGGACGCACTGCACTGACACACGGATGGCCGCATGGATGAATGGCCGCATGAATGCATGCACGCACAGACACAGGCACACATGGACACAGGCACACACAGACACAGAGAGATGTAGGCATGGACGGATGGACGCAGGCATGTACACACGGACGCGGGCACAGATGGACAGATGTGGGCACGGATGGACGGATGCAGGCATGGATGGACGGACATGGGCACACACGTACAGACATGGGCATGCAGGCATGCACGCACAGATGCGGGCACACACGCACAAACGTGGGCATGCAGGCACAGATGTGGGCACACATGCACAGGTGCAGGCATGCATGGACAGATATGGGCACACATGCATGGATGTGGGCATGGAGACAAACATGGATGCATGGACGTATGCCCACATGCCCAGCGCACACACAGGGCATTTAGTAACTTAGAAATAGAAGAGAAATTTATCATGTATATACAATATAGCTTTAAACTTCGAGAATAAAAAATGTGTGAACCCATAACACACTGCTGGGACTGTGAGTGAAGTTAAGAGTAAACTGAGTTTGAAACTGTTTAGGGTCATTGGTGGTTGCCCAAACTGAAACCAAGCCATTTTGTCACCGGCTCCCGAGACGGCTAGCTTGTACGCCGTGGACCGGGGTAAGTTCCTGAACCGGCGTTATGATACTTCCCTTGATACGTACCATTCTGATTTGGCCTTCTGTTCTGATGTGATGGGTTGATGCGCCGACCGCCGCCGATTGTGATAGTTTGATGTACCGTTATCCTGGCTTTATGGGCATAGCCTCCCCTGTACCTATTTATACGTGCCATGTACCACTAGGACTCGCAAGTCGAGTCTTTTCGTCGAATAACACCGTTGTTCCCCCTTCAGGGCTCCCTGTCAAAGACTCGCCGTCTTTGCTCGGTACCCTCGTCTTACCACTCAAAGTGAACGCGATCTTGGTCCCTCCTTGGTCACCTTCTCTTTGAGTAGGGGTCGTACTCTCCTTCAAGTCACTCCCGGTATACGGACGGGTTCATGCTCGCCTTAGCGATCCTTATTATCACCTCAGTCATCGTCTCTATCATCAGGTTCTTCCGCTCTTTACTATCAAAGTGAGCTGGTGAAACCGTAGCGGTGACATCAGACTCGACTTCGAGTCAATACGGCCTCGCGAATAGGCTTCAACCCGACTGTGGAGTTCTTGGAGAACTACCCGGACAAAGACGTCCCACCACCCAACTCTCACGTGTTTTGGAGAGAAGCACCTGCCTCTCAGAGGAGAAATTACGGAGTACACCTGTTCTACCCATCAGGGAAATACGGAGAAGGCAAAGCAGCCTTCGTCTATTGGAAAGCCACCACCGAGCGTTGGCACATACTAAGTCACAGAGAAGGACAAGTTTACCCCAACTGGGGAGAGCCAATTCCTGAAGTCGAGGAATTCAACTACCCTCTGGGAGAGGTACCGCCCAACTTTGCGTTCGAGGACCATAACCGAAACAAATCCACCCCGTCAACGTCAGACGACGAGAGCTCAAGCTCCCAAGAAACCCCGAGTGGCAGACCAAGGTCCAACACTCTCGACCAACTTATGAAACAAGTCCAAGCCCTTTCAATCGCCCCACCATCTTACCAAGACACCATGGCGACCGTCGTCAGCACATCCGCGAGTGCCCCCACAACACAACAAGCACCCCCCTCGCAGCCCACCTCTCCACCTGTGGTCCCCTCCGCCTCCAGCGGTTCCATACAAAACCATCTCAACACGGCCATGAGACGCACAACGATATCAGGAGGCCCCTCAGGAGGAGGAGGCGGTGGAGGAGGAGGAGGAGGAGGAGGAGGAGGAGGAGGCGCACCGGGACCCGGGCCCCCGATTCCCCCGCCTCCAGCAGTAGGACAAGCGGCAGTCGACCCTAAAATGATGGGAGCTCTCCCAGCCATTTTTGATGGCAACCGCGAACGAGCGGACGACTTTATTGAAGAGCTCAAAGCCTACATACGCCTCAATAACAACGTAGGGGGCATGAACTCGTACCTCAAGCGTATAGCCTTGGCCCTCACCCTGATAAAAGGACCTCTCGTCACCAGCTGGACTCGAGACTTCGGTAATTTCTTCGACACCCTCAACGCAGCGGATGATATTCCCGCCACATGACTGCCTTCCTGGACGAGTTTGCACACCAATTCCAGGACACCCAAAGGGAGGAACGCGCAAAGCTAAAACTCCAAACACATCGCATGAAATGGCCGGAGATCGACCAGTATATCTCCCAATTCGAACAATTGGCTAGAGAAGCCGGCTATACTATCGGCAACTCGGAAACTAAGCAATTCTTCATCCAGGGTCTCCCGCGAGGAGTGGCCGAGGACGTCATGAAACCTCCCCTCATACATACATACACCGACATCAAGGAGAGAGCCATCGAGAGCGTCAAGTCCCAAAAAGTCATAGATCAGATCTTTGGCCCTCGACGCACCCCCCTCCCTACGAGAGGAGCGAACCTCAATCCATTCAACCGCCCTAACAGAGGAGGAAGACCTCCACAACGCCCTCAGCCCCAACCGGGAAGACCTCAGTACACCTCTACAAACGCCCCACCATGGATGGCGAACCAACCAGTCCCTATGGATGTGGACCGCGCCAAAGCTGGACCATCAGCCCAAGGACGGGCGATCCAATCCCAGCTGCGTCAACCCCAACGAACCCAGCTGTGCTTCCAGTGCAATCAGCCGGGTCACTTCGCCCGCAATTGCCCGCAGAGGAAAGCCCAAGCTAGCCTCATCGATTGGAACGACGACGATGAAACCGTCGCCGAGGAGCCGAAGGACAAGGTAGCTTGGATGGAGGAGCAACTCCGTTCGCTCACCCTCGAAGAGTCCTCCTCACTGGGAGAACGCATGAGGGAGCGACAGGATTTTCACTCGGTCTAATCTGTACAGCCTGGATTAGACAGACCTCGAAGGATGTATTTATGTCGGCGCGCAAATCAATGACAATCCGTTCCTATATACATTTGTCGAAGAAAAGGGCTGAAGCGACCGCTCTGGTAGACTCCGGAGCAACCGAAAACTTTATGAACTTAAACTATGCGAGATGGCTAGGCCTGCCGATGAAAAGGCTAAGTCACCCACGACAAGTCTACAACGTAGACGGCACGCTCAACCGAGGGGGCTCCTTAGAATTCTACACGGACGTGCAAATCCAAACAGGCTCAAACCGTACGAACATGAGGTTCTTCCTCACCAACCTAGGGGATCACAAACTAATCCTAGGATACCCGTGGTTTGCGGCCGTCCAACCCAAAATTGACTGGCTCCGAGGGTGGCTCGACCATTCCCAACTCCCTATCATTATACGAAGTTTCGACGCGGCACGAGCCAGATTCCTCCCGTGAACTACCACCCCTGCTCGAACTGAACGAGACCCAATCTTAATAGCATGAGTCGAATGGCCTGGTCCTCCACAACAGAACATCCCCAAAAACCCTATACCAGACCGATACCAACGCCATTACAAGGTTTTCAGCGAACAAGCAGCCCAGCGCTTTCCCGAACCAAGAATCTGGGACCACACCATTGAGCTGAAACCTGATGCCCCAAGTTCCATACCTGGAAAGGTCTACGCGCTTACCCAGCTCGAGCAAGAAGAGTTAAAGAAATTTGTGCAAGAACATGTGAAGAAAGGTTACATTCGTCCGTCCAAAAGTCCCTACGCCGCCCCTTTCTTCTTCATCAAGAAGAAAGATGGAAAGCTTCGTCCGGTCCAAGATTACCGACGAGTCAACCAATGGACGATTAGGAATCGTTACCCTCTTCCGCTCATCCCTCAACTGATTAACAAAGTACGTTCGCGCACCCTCTTCACGAAATTCGACATCCGCTGGGGATACAATAATGTGAGGATCAAACAAGGAGACGAATGGAAAGCGGCGTTCATCACAAATCAAGGACTATTCGAACCAACGGTAATGTTTTTCGGACTCACGAACTCACCAGCAACCTTCCAGATGATGATGGACGCCATCTTTGCAGAAGAACTACGAGAAGGGTGGTTGGTCATCTACATGGACGACATGTTAATTGCAACCGACGACGACCCCCGCTTCCATGAACTGTGTGTCCACCGCATCCTCACGAAACTAGCGGAACACGACCTGTACTTAAAACCTGAAAAATGTGTATTCGAACAACGTCGAGTCGACTTTTTAGGAGTAGTTCTCCAACACGGTACGATCCACATGGACCCAACGAAAACCCAAGGAGTCGCCGACTGGCCACGACCAACCAACGTGACTGAAGTCAGAGCATTCTTGGGCTTCACCGGTTTCTACAGGTACTTCATCCCCAACTTGTTACGATCTGCCCCTCGGACTTACCACTACCCGTCCTTTTTCCTTTCTTTGCTCCTATCTCACTTGCTACTTCTTACGCCCTCGGACTACCTACCTACTCTTCCATAAAACTTCCCCGCTAGCTACCATCATTTTACCTTCGCTTAGCTATCGTGACTCATTCCATTGTTACTGCCTTCGGTCCTGATACTTGTTATTGTCTCTTCGCTTACTACTCCGACTCGACCCAAGAGCTCTTAAGGCCATTTGCTACTATTCTTACTTACCTGACTCACCAAGCGTCCTAGACGGACTGCAACATGTATATAAACTTGTATAACTCACAGTTGGGCCTTAAGCCTGACTTAGAATCAATCTTGCAACTTTCTGGTCATTGGCATACAAAGTGGGAAGGCCACTGGACCGACTTCGACTCCAGAATTACTGGCAAGGACCTTCCGAGGAGGGGGATCACTTCATCGTCAACTTAGACCCTTGCACAGACCGCATTTACTTGCCTATCGACTTAGCCTTGCTTTGCAAGTGCTCGCTGAGTAGGGAGACCAGCCCCCGTTCGACTAAAGACCTTCTAGTGCTGCTTAACGCGCACCTGGACCCCAAACCGCCAACGTCTGGCCCTTGCGCCCGCAGGAGCGTAACACAACTACTCCAAAATTGCACATCCCCTCCTAGACCTTACAAAGAAAACTGTCCCATGGCATTGGGAAAGCGCACAAACGAGCGCCTTCGAACTCTTAAAAACCCTCATGTGCAGAAGACCCGTCCTCGCCCAACCGAACTACACAAAACCGTTCATTCTCCACACGGACGCATCAGGGTATGGCGTGGGAGCCATACTCTTGCAGGAGGGCGATCCCAACCCAGAACGCCCCCTCAAATTTCGCCTCCACCCGATCGCATACTACTCGGCCACCTTCATCCCAGCAGAACGAAACTACGACATCTACGAAAGAGAACTACTGGCAGTGGTCAAAGTGCTCAAACACTGGAGACATCATCTGGGGTTCACCCAACACCCCTTCACAGTAGTCACTGACCACGCAAACCTCGCCTTTTGGAAGGAGCCAAGGGACCTGAACAGACGCACGGCCCGATGGCATGCCCTCCTCCAAGACTACTGGTTCAACATCCAAGTAACACCTGGGAAATCCCACATGGCAGCGGACTTCCTATCACGACCACCGTCGAAAGACAAAGGAGAAACGGACAACAAACAAGTGATTGTCCTCCCAGAGGCACTATTCGTGGACTCCCGCTACGAAATTCCCAACGAACACCGAGGACTACCACGAACATCCCCGACCAAACCGTCGCCCCAACCTCTCAAACCGCCGTCACGTATCCGAGTCTTCGACTTAGACTCAATCCACCAGGATCTCGAAGACAACATCCGATGGGCGCAGAAGCAACACCCCCTCCTCATGAACGAATGGAAAGAAGCCCACAACTGTGTACAAGAGGAACAGTCCCATCGCGTCCCCAAATGGACCCAATCGGGCAAACTAGTCGTCCCACCAGACCTGGAACTCAAAAGGCGCATCATGGCCCACACCCATGATGCGCCAACAGCAGGGCACCCAGGGAGAGACGAAACCCTCCGTCAAGTAAAAAGAGACTTCTGGTGGCCAGGCATGACTGTGTGGATTACGGACTACGTCGAAGGATGCGGTGAATGCCAACAGAATAAGATCCGCACTCACCGCCCCAGAATCCCCATCTACAAGATTGACACTCCCCCAGACGCCAAACCCTTCGAACGAGTGGCGATGGACCTCATCACTGGCCTGCCTAAGAGTCACGGACATGACGCAATCCTCACCATAGTGGACCACGGTTGTTCACGAGCGGCGACCTTCATCCCCTGCTCCACCACGGTCACCGGGCCGGAGATTGCGCAGATGTACCTTGACAACATCTATCGTTGGTTTGGACTGCCCAGAAAAATCATCACCAATCGGGACCCCCGTTTCACCTCCCACTTCGGCCGAGCCCTCACGGCAAAATTGGGGGTCCAACAAAATCTATCAACAGCCTTCCACCCCCAAACCAACGGCCTCGCCGAACGCACGAATCAGTGGATCGAACAATACCTCCGCCTGGTGACGAGTGCGCAGCCGAACGATTGGAGCAAGTGGCTCACCATCGCCTCCACAGTCCACAACGACCGAGTTAACTCCACGCTAAAGATGACGCCCAATCAAGCCTTATTGGGGTATCGGCCCATCCTATACCCGAACCAAATCCTTGGGACCAATAATCAGGAAGCGGAAGCTCGGATTGATGACCTCCTTCAACGAAGGGCGCAAGCCACGGCGGCGATCAATCAATCAGCGCGCGTGGGGGAGATCCGAAAGGACATGTTTCAGGTTGGACAACACGTATGGCTCGAGGCGAACAATTTGAAACTCCCATACCAGACCTCCAAGTTAGCCCCAAAGCGCCAAGAACCCTTCAGGGTCGCTAGACGGATCTCTCCTGTGGCGTATCAACTGGAACTCCCGGCATCTTGGGCCATCCACGACGTATTCCACGCCTCTCTCTTATCGCCCTATCGCGAAACTCCCGCTCACGGGCCAAACTTCCGCCGGCCGCCACCCGACCTGGTCGGAGGCGAAGAAGAATATGAAGTGGAGGCCATTATCAATCACCGGTTCAAAGGTAGAGCCTGACAGCTCCAATACTTGATCAAATGGAAGGGCTATCCCCACAGCGACAACACCTGGGAACCCAAAACAGCTATATTCGCGGATGAACTGATCCGAGACTATCACAAGCACAGCCCGCTCCACCCGCATAAAAGAGGGGCGCGTGCCGCGGTTGTCTCCTCACCAAACTGGCCCCCTTCAAAGTCGACCCTCTCTTCGCTCTCCCTGTCTTCTGGCAGCTACCAGGCCTCGAACTCCCCCCAAACCCGTGGCTACAGTTCCATCTTCAGACCCTCGCCGACCATTTCGAGCGCAAGCATAGAATGTCCCAAGCCCTCGAGCCCTCCTCTCCTGCGTCTGCCAGCTCCTATGCCGTCCCCCATGTTACCGGGGCTCCTCTCTCGCCGCGATCCACCGCCTCACTCTTGGCCGCCAACCCCCACGTCCCCGAGGAGACTATGCGCCAGATTGCCGCCGGACTCCTCCACACCATCGAAGAGCGCGAAGCAGCCCACAGTACGGAGATGTGGGACCTCCGTGAGAAGCTCCTCCGCCTCGAGGAGCTTGTGGGCGACGAAAACTCCGACCAACCCCCCGAGGGGTACATCCGTAACAACAATAAAATCCCCAACTTCGACATCCCGATGGACGACGGGCTTTACCTCCCGGCCAAATGGATCAAGTTACACGAGGGGGACTACACCAAGGCCTTCGGCCTCACTGGTAAGGAGCTCTCCACCGAAAGCCCTTATTCCATGGAGATCTATGCGTCTCCCGACATCCGTCTTCACGAAGTCCCCGAGCCACTCCCCCTCTGGGTCCAGACCATCATCGAGGGACGTACCGCGACCTTCGAGTCGCTCCGCTGAGCCGCCATCGAGCTCGAAGACTTCGGGATCGTCGCCGACCTCACCCGTGCCCGCGACACCTACCTCAAGGCGCAAGAAATGGAGTTACAGCGGGACCAAATTGAGGCTGACCTCACCCTTCTCCAAGAAAAGTACGCCCTCACCCGCGGTCGCCTCGAACTGGCCCGCGTCTCGAAGTGTCTCACCCGCCAACAGTATCTGGTCCCTCCGGTACTCCGGGACGACGACAACTTCCCCCGCGTTCCCCCAAAAGGAAAGAACATAAAGCGAGGTCGCTTTGCCATCTAGAAGGAGGGTGATGTCACCGGCTCCCGAGATGGCTAGCTTGTACGCCGTGGACCGGGGTAAGTTCCTGAACCGGCGTTATGATACTTCCCTTGATATGTACCATTCTGATTTGGCCTTCTGTTCTGATGTGATGGGTTGATGCGCCGACCGCCGCCGATTGTGATAGTTTGATGTACCGTTATCCTGGCTTTATGGGCATAGCCTCCCCTGTACCTATTTATACGTGCCATGTACCACTAGGACTCGCAAGTCGAGTCTTTTCGTCGAATAACACCGTTGTTCCCCCTTCAGGGCTCCCTGTCAAAGACTCGCCATCTTTGCTCGGTACCCTCGTCTTACCACTCAAAGTGAACGCGATCTTGGTCCCTCCTTGGTCACCTTCTCTTTGAGTAGGGGTCGTACTCTCCTTCAAGTCACTCCCGGTATACGGACGGGTTCATGCTCGCCTTAGCGATCCTTATTATCACCTCAGTCATCGTCTCTATCATCAGGTTCTTCCGCTCTTTACTATCAAAGTGAGCTGGTGAAACCGTAGCGGTGACACATTTGGTTTCTTGGCCAGATTCTCCAAACCAAACCTGAAACTGGAAGTTTGGTTTGGTTCAAACCAAGTTTGGATCAGTTTGGAACCAAACTTCCCCAACACTACATGCTACAATCATACAGTCTTTTGTCTTTCACATTGTGTTGTACACCCCTTAGTTACGATCATTACTTCTTACAATTACTGTATGCCTCATTATGCGCTTCTTAGTCACCCTATGCCCTGGGCATTATGCCTATTACTCAATTCACTTATTCTGCACTCTCTTTACTCCTGCACTTGTTGTACTCATTGTCAAAGTATGTTACACGTTCCTTGTCTGCTGATGCATCTATTGTGAATGCTTACGTGTCCTTATACTTTATGCTTATGCACCTACATGGTCTGTGCGCCCCTGTAGTGTATAAATAGTCTAGATTGTTCGCTCTGAGACTCCAGTTCCTCACTGACGAGTCCCAGGTAAAGTACTACACTCTCTAATATAGTTCCTCACTGATAAGTCTCAGTGCATGCTTCCAACCCAGCTGCTATTTCAACAGTTACGCACTTTAGACTTTGGTATTTGTAACTGTAATGGTTATAGCTCTGCAGCTGTTTCCTTTGACAGTAGTAGTCTTCTCCAAAACCTTCTTTGAAAATGAAGGTTTTGCCAAAGTCTTCCAGCTTAAAAGTTGTAAGTTCAACTTATGTCAAGGTTTGTGTACCCCTGATAAAATCCTCATCACCCAAGTCACTCTGTTACAACTCAGTTACAGTGACGCTTTCAAGCATGTAAGTGTTGTTTGTTATAGCACAAGCACTAAGCTTCGGCTCTGCTCAGATGTTACCCTGAATGCAACTTAAGAGGATAGAGATAGAAAAGGTCCACTCTCTTGTTGTACTTGCTAGACAGAAATATGTGAGTAGAAGATGATTAAGTCAAACTTAAGGCTCATACTACTCTGCCCACTGGGCTTATATACAGGTTCAGTTTGTAATCACTTTACAAACTGGCTCAGTCATCATACTTGTACAGTAATCAAACCAGTAAGTGATTGGTAAGTAATAGTACAGTAACTGGTTGGATTCATAATCAAACTCGTAAGCAATCAGTCAGAACTAATAGCTGGTTTACTTGGTTTATCAGCAATCCAGTCAGCAGTCTCAGTCATCACTCAGTCAGCCTTAGTAATCATATACTGTGAGATACTAGTACCATATCAGGAACCTGAGAACCAGATACCATACAGGGGGTTAAGCCCCTTCGAGTCACATGACAGATGGGCAGTTGCATGCCTTCGAGACAGTTAGTCTGCAAAATATATAGTACAATAAGTCAAGAATGCCATGGTTCTTAATATGCTGCTGTTGCAGTCGCTATCGCTGCTGCTGCTATTGAGGTTGCCAGTACCACTGCTGGTGTTGTGGTCACCATTGCTGATCAGGCAGACAGGAGATGTGGGCAGTGTGCCATACAGACAGGCAGGCACAGAGCCAGGCATGTGAGTGTGCAGGCAGATGATATGAGTGCATGTGTGCAGGCATGTGGGTGGGCATGTTTGTATGTCGTGGTTACTATTGCCTCTGTTGAGATTGCCATTGTGTTGTAGCCACAATCGCCATCACACTATAACTGCCACTGCCGTTGTGTCATGGCCATGGCCACCATCACCATCATGTCATGGCCACTGTTGCTGTTGAACCATGGCCACCTATCATAGCTGCCGCTGTCACCATGCTAGTGCTACCACTGTCGCAGTTGATGTGTCTGCTATTGTTACCATCAAAGCCCAAAGCATAAAAAAAAAACATAACAACAACATACCACTATAACTAAATGTCAACCTGCAAGGTGGGAAAATAGGCAGGTCGGTGGTCAAGATGCAGGCTGGCAGTTTTACTTCTATTGGGATCAGTGCTGGGGACATGGTGAAAATGGGAGAGGACGTGCTCTGTGAGAGGGACAAGCCAGTTGAGGCAGGTAGAAAGGGAGAGGCAAAGGGGAGAGGCAAAGGCATGACTTGCGACTTCTTGAAATTTTTTGGTTCATATTCTAACTAAGCAATAATGTCCTTGTCTATAGTAAAGGGGGTAAAACAGGAATCACCACAATGGTTTAGTAGTTAGGCTGCATATGTTATATAACCTATACCCAAGGAGGTTGCTGGTTTGAATCATGTTCAACATGCAACTTTGTCACAGTGATATGAGTTTCTACCAACATCTGAAGTGACTGGAGTGACTGAAATGACTGGAAATTTGCAGGCACTAGAGAAGTTATGAGCTAAACAAACATGATGAGTGACTCACCACGAGGCCGATTAGCTAATCGGTTGCCTAATCGAGCGAAGGCAGTGGCTGAGAGACGAAGGCAAGATAAAGTCAAGAGGCACGCAGGGGCAATAGATGGACGCAGGGGGGTAGTTCAACATTGCACAGCTCGTATAGTATTTATACATTATAGCCAGTTGTAGTTTAATAGTATGGTGAGACAGTAGAACAAGAAGAAGCATTGTAAAGTAGTCAATGTGCAGTAAGCAACTACAAGACTTTAAGACAACATAATAGAATGTTGCGCCTGGTAATAGACTTCGGACTTTACATAGGGACCAGCCGAAGGCATCTGGCATTGTATAGGGATCGTAATCGGAGTGGGCGAGCATGTTTTGGTGTGTTCCGAGGTGTCCCATTGTGTGATCGTCAGGTTGGGCCTTTGCTGCTTGCGCTCATGCTCTTGCATCAATTTGGAAGCTAGATAATGAGATGATAAAACAAGACTATGCCCCCACAAAGGGGGCGGGTTCCAAAAATTATTGTGGGAGTGTCTGAGACACATCCCAAGATCGAGACTGATCCACTGTGAGGTGGGCTCAGATCTCCATGGTTGGCAGCCCAGACTCTGTTCCAGGGTGCTCCTCTGAGTCTGCAATTTCCAACACACCCCCGCAGGCACGATGGAGTCCAAGGGAGGTTATATGGAAGTTAGTCTTCCATTTGGGTAGTGTCTTTGTAAGAATATCAGCAACCATATCGTCTGTAGGACAATAAAGGAGGATGAGCACGCCAGTTTCCACAACATGGCGGATGAAGTGGTAACGGATGTCGATGTGCTTGGTTTGCACGTGGTAGTTGTCTGTGGTTGCAAGGGTGAGTGCAGCTTGGTTGTCGCAAAACATAGTAGTCGGGGCGGATAATGAAGGAATGAGTTCAAAAATGAATTTGCGTAGCCAAATCACTTCTTTGGCTGCATGTGTTGCTGCGACATATTTGGCTTCGGCAGTGGATAGAGTGACGAGCTCTTGCTTGTGTGAGCCCCACGAGATGGCCCCGCCATCAATGAGGAATGTGTATCCCGAGATCGCATGGTGATGGTCTTGGCTCGCCCCATCTGCGTTGGTATAGCC
>WTXJ01000206.1:0-27591 GCA_022376545.1 Russula dissimulans | reverse complement strand
GCGAAGTAATGCAACCAGGTGATGACCATTGAACACATTCAGCTCGCAATCGCATTGAATTGGAAGAAAAACTGATTCCGATGATAAGCGCTCATTTCATTCAGGGCAGCGTTCCCGTGCCTGTGTTCAAATTGCCCACCATATATATCTTTTCCTTGTTCTTCAATCCCCTTCTTACCTCCATACCACCATAATAATCATCCTCGCTATTCTTGCAGCCACCCGCGCATACCCTCTTGGCCTACGATCACCACCTACTTCCTCTCTCGTCCGACTTCAAGGTCCTGGGCCATTTGTTATACACATGCCACATGGTGCTGACGTGCATTTCATCTATTATAGTAATATCAAGCATCCGTACCCAAGAACTTCGTACTGTGATGTTGCAAACGCAGGTTATCGGGCGGGCGAACGACTTCGTTGGGAGGGATACAAATCGCTTGAATTGGGGCCCATAGGGCTGTAGCTACAAATACAAGTACGCTACGGGCTTCGTAAGCGTACGCCGAACTCGATACTGTATGTAGTTATGCCGATTTTCGTAACGTACCATAACAGTAAGTAAGGAAGCAAAAGATACAACTATAGAACGTCCGAAACAACTCGGGACGCGGCGCGATTGAATACGAACATCGGAAACATAACATGTGATAGTAAAACATGAAATAACGATGACATACAAGACGGTCATCCGAAATCAGAGGCCATTGCGCTCAAAGGCGCATTTTGCAACATGTGATGTGCCAAGAGATGCACATACGGGCGAACCGTTGTGTCACCCTCTGCCATAGTCTATGTTGCCATATGCTCCGGCCCTACTGAGGCCAATAGGTATGAGTTCTTGCCCTTGTCTGCGCCTGCATTTTGTTGATCTTAACCTCGTGCTGAAGTTGGATCGACGGAATGGTTTTCTGCAAAGAGCAGCAATACCTTATCGGGTGCTTCCTCAACATCGTCCACGAGGGGCGGCACGAAATCGGAGCCTAGCGACAGTGGTTCTGTGACCTCCATCTCTCGGATGAGCGCCTATTATGACATCCTCTCCGCGTCCTGGCCCGTCTCTCGCACCCACATCCCTAGTCTCTAGTCTCCGCGAGAAGCGATGTGCTTGTACGTGTTCGCTGTCAAATCTATCATGTTGTGTGTGTGCTTGTCAGATCTTGACCATCCTCCAGGGGTCCATGGGCTTCTCTCCATTGCATCTATGGCACCAAGCGCCACGTCGCGCACAGCCCCACGCTCTCAGTACCCTCGGCGGCCGCCTGTATGTGCGCGGCCGCCGCTCCTCCACTCGCCAGATACCTGACCTCTCACACCCATCAGGCGCCACATCTCGGCAGCGGACGTTGCAGTTTGGAAAGTACGAACGATGATGTTGAACAGCTTGAAGTGGGCGTGGACGATGAATCCATTACCCCCTCAGTTGCTAGCGTGTCCCGTTGTCCCAATTCAGGCCGATACGAGGCCCCGCCGTCCCGCCATGTTCCGGAACCCCAAGACGCCATTGACGCCGACAAGGGCGATGAGGAAGACGTCCTGAAGCGCTCAATGCCATTTGCGTTGAAGGATTTCTTTGGCATCGCTCCAAAGCTGGTCCACGTGACACGCCAGCCCCTCCTATCGGTCGTAGAGATGCCACGACAAAATTTAACATAAATGCTTGAGAGAAAGGGGAGTGCTCCGAGCACGGGCATTGTGCAACCCAGGGATCTGAAGGTACTCTACTGAATCGATCGCGATCGACGCGTTGCCAAAGAACGCGACGAGAGAAATGAGGCCAGGAGGAGACGGGAAGAAGGTAGGAGAGGAAGAAGGGAACGGAAGATAGAAAGCTGGTGTCGTCGTAGGGTCGTGAGGGCTCCCCTGACCGGTCATGGGATCGAGGAAGCTGCTCGAGGAGCAGCTACAGTAGGAGTAGCAGGAACGACGACGACGGCAGCAGCGACACGGAAGGTGATACTCCACTCATCCGTCGTGAGTCATTAATGGCGATCGAAAGAGGCCAATCTTCGACCTGATCAAACCATCCACAGCTTCGCGCGGGCGCACTCAAAGTCCTGAACCTCATATTCCGCTGGCAAATACAAACCCAACAAACTTGTCGGAAGACGAAGATTGGGTGTGGGGTGACGAGGGCCCAAGGCGAACATCACTCTCACCACCTGGTTTGCTACAAGCATGGATGCCGACCGCGCGCGGGGACATCCAGTACACCGGCAGCAGCCGGCGAGTAGTTCATCTATTCGGGGTAATAAACTCGTTGGTGCCGAGTTGCCTGTGCCTGGATAGGGTTGGCGTAGCAGGGCGAGCATCTGCACCGAGGGCGACTCATCGATAATCAATCAACAATTTGGCCATTTTGGGTGACACGCGCAGCGCTGTGCAGTTTCCTCTTGAACAATGTCAGCCGGAATGAGACGTGCGGAGTGAGTGGTCCAATTCAATCGATTTGCTGCTCTCCCAGCTGAGCCCATCCACGAGTGTCCACTCCGCTGCTGGTTCTTCGCCAGACATTGTTGTCCCTGATGGGGTTATCAACTTATGCTGGTGTGAAGTGGGCTGACCCGATCGCCGCTGCGATGTCTTCTCGGGCCGGTCCAAAGAAGCGCTCCTCCTCCGCTGTCAATAGTGGCGCTAAGTCAGAAGCCTGGAGGCAACAGTACTAGTGAGAGCGGGAAGAACGAAGCAGAACAGGGAAAGGAGAAGGACGTGCAGATCGCCGGATCGGGGAAGAATATTCCCCGTGGTGGTAAGGGACGTCTGGGCCTGAGTCTGACCCGGGTCTGTGACTGGCCGGGTGGTTGCCAGTGCTCCTCAGGTTTTCTCTGTTGGATGTCGAGCTTGCGCCTGCGGCCCCTGGGGAGTGTGGCGATCCTGATGTCGAATGGTAAAGAGATCAGTGCTCAGTGCTATTGTCATAGCTTGCCTCGTGAGCCGGGAAACAGGATAAGAGCAGAGGTCGTGCTAGGTATAAGTCGTTGGTCGTAGTGTTTTGTTTTATGCAGAGTAAGCGATGCCTATAAGGGATACATGCGTGGCCTCATATACTCGGGCCCAACAAGGGGCCTGGTGGACATCAGTCACCCCTCATAACATTAATTCAGAAACCAGAGTAGGGCGTCGTCTTCGGACAGCGTTCACAATCAAATACTATGAAGCCGTTCTATAGAAGGGCGCATAAAGACGGGTCGTAAAACTAAACTAACTATATGTGTGGGATGAATGAGGTCCACTGTACAGTATAGTATGTTGCAGGAGGAAGCGATCTAAGGCATAGGAAAGCGAGTATTAGCAACACCAATCGACTGAGTACGTAAAGAAATAATAGCAGGATGAAAGGTACTATTAATAGCAATTTGATCATCTCAGGAACGTAATCATTCCACCAATCGCGAAATCGTCAAGCGAGTCAGACTCTACCAAGAATACAAGTAGGAACCCGCAATTGGGATACTAGTGATAGAGATTGAAGCGACACGCCAGAGTGTTCTCTCCGTGCCAGAGGGGAAAGTGAATGACCATCCAATGCAATGAATCCCCCCAAAGGCCGACGCAATCCCAGCGATGAGGATTATAAAGGCCCATCCGTTAGTTTGATCTTTATTCCATTTACAGGATAGAACGTGTAGATCCTCTTCCCCACCCTATCTTCGTCTTCGCCGGCCATAATTTCGATAGGCTTGAAGACTGGCCACATGAGAACACGGAATAGCCACGGCCCATCGTTGTCCTCCTTGAATGGCCCATGGACAATCGCGGCTGGAAGTTTTGAAAGTGCACTTCCAAGTGCGGCCCAAAATCCATCTGTGGGTATGACATATCCATCATCCACGGGCGGGTCAGTCATTCGTTGGCGGTATACTCGTACCCCGCATTGCACGTTCAGTGGCTTGTCCCACCACAGCACGTATATAGCAAAGTTGAGACCCGCAAACGCAATCGTGGCGAGCTCGAGCTCGGTGATCGGCAGGCCTCGGGCACCGCGCGCGATGCATTGCATCACAAACCAGCTGGTTTGAAGGATGACGACCGCTTTGGAGATGAAGTCGCCTTTGCTCTTGTCCTGGATCTCCATTTTCGACAGCCTTGGGAAATCGCCATTGCCCGTCAGAGAATAGGATTCTAGCTCTGAGGGAAACAACACTCGAATAGGCTGGTTTCCTTCGTATTCCATGAAACCGCCCATGGTCGCAAAGAATCCGTGAGTAAGAGTCCATCCCTCTCCTGCATCTGGCGGTCAGAATTGACTTCCAACCTCACTTTCTAAGACTCACCTTTGTGCTTTTCTGCTAGTTTTCCGGAAACCAATCGTTGTCGTAATGCCCATGTGATGATGGCTTCGGGAACGACAAGGGTAGCAATCATGAGTCCCACACGTCGCATTGTGACCCTCGGCCCCCCTCGTCAGGACCGGAATATTGGGATGCACGGAGACCCACGTGTATAAGAAGATTGTGAGCGCACAGCTGCGGATAATGTCCCAAAGCGACCGGGAGTTATTGGGATCATGACAGGAGGGGGATTGAAGTTGGTCGAGAGAGAGGACGGGCGGTGATTGTAGACCAATGGGGTACGCGCGGGTGGCTGCGAGAATTGCGAGAAGGATGATCATGGTGGTGTTAGTAGGGAAGGTGAAGGCGAGGATAAGTGGAATAAGGATTGGCCCGAGGCAGTGTTTTTGGTCCCAATTATTATGTACGTAAGTGTAACGTGACAATGAGAAATTTCTCCAAACCAGCTTGACGGGCTGTGTTGGGCATTCACAGGCAGCGCCTATAGGAGAACAGCCTGTGCAACGCTCGAAGGTGGGCACTGCGCCAGGGGCAGCAAGAGTGTGAATGAGGATGCAGCACACTGCCCGTCACCAGTGAGGTTCAAGATCTGTCAGATCTCGAGGTTGGTCTCACCTCCCCTCCGTCCGCACCGACTTAAGGAAGTCGAACCTAGGCCCCGTCCACTGAGATATCTAGACCTGACGTTGTGCTGCAGTTGGCCCAACGACGGCGCTTCGTTGATCTCCTCGATGACAAGTCCAAGTTTCAAGAGACCCATTTCTACTCGTCTGCATCCCGCCCTATCTTCCGTGTCCCCAATTTCCCACCCGGGTATATGCAAGGCGTCCTACCGATTCGATCGAAAAAGACGCTTGGGAAAAGGCAGAACGACAGGCCGGAGGCAGGTGGAGGGTTGGCGAACTCGTTAAATATGACAGTCGGTTGTCTGTCAAGTTCTGCTCCTCCAAGTCATGATTCACAATCCTCGCACTCCGACAGCCGCAGTGTTCACTTTAAGCGCCTCTATTGGCGTCTCTCTCCTTTACTCTCGCATGGGACAAAACTCAATACGTTGCCCTGGTCCCCTCCCCGCCGCTGTCCCGTTCCGCCTCTCGCGCCTACCCTCTCCGATTTTCTTCCCACTCCCATCCACCACCATCCCCCATGTGACTATGCAATGCGTCTGTATCCCTTCGATCCATTTCGCAAGACAGTTGTCACGATGCTGACAGAAATACACTCAACGCCAACTTGATGTTGCTCGCAGACCAACAAACGCTCGCGCTCTAGCTCGCGTGTTGGACTGGAGAGGACGTCCTGTTGGCGATGTTCCACAAGCTGTGGGTGAGTATTTATACTTCGATGTTTATCTCCATTTTGAGCCGAGTGGCATCGATGATGCCTTTGCCTAGGCCGTTGGTCGTACCATTTTGTTTTTGTGCACAGACGGAGCAATCGATTATACCTCCACATTAGATGGAAAGCAGGAAAATATGGATGCGCATGCATGCATACAGTGCACTGTGCTGTGCAACCCGATACTTCCGTCCAGGACGACGGTGACGTAGTACAACAGCGTAACGGAATGAGAATAAATCGATTTCGATTGGCGGGCCTACGGAGAGCTGACCCCCTCAGGCTCGCGTTTGATCGATGAGATGGGAAGGGAGATGAATTGACTACTCGGACTGAATCAGTTACGAGCCAGAAGCATTGATATTGTGACTACCTGGAAGTCTTCATAGATTCGCGAGCTTGCGTCGGTCGGTGGCTAGACTCCCTGGAAAACTTGAAGAGGGCCCGCCGTCACAGTCTAAAGTACGGTAGCATAAAAGGCAGAATTGTCGTCATTCCGGATCCCAACGAGGGATTGGCACGCAATGCATCTCCTCTGACAACATTACAAAGTAGAGCGTCTTCGGACAGTAGTAAATAATACAGAGCCATTGTATTGGATAGGTACGAAGGCAGTTCGTAAGAAAAAACCTAATTATGCGTGTGGGATGAATGAGGTCCAGTGTACAACATGGTATGCTGTAGGAGGAAGCGATCCAAGACACATGGCAGCGAGTGTAAGCAACGCTAATCGACTAAGTACATAAAGAAATAGTTGCAGTCCAAGCAAAAAGACCGCAATTAAACCAACTAAATCTTCAAAGCGATCGGGAATCAGGACAAATGGAAATGTAACTGGAACAGGGCAATTGGAATAGTGGTTATAGAGACCGAAGCGACACGCCAGAGAGTTCGGTCTATGCTGGAGGAAAAAGCGAATGACCATCCAATGCAGTGAATGCCACCAAAGGCCGACGCGATGGCGATCACAAGGAACTGTGCGTAAGTCTCGTTCTCCCAATTGCTGGGAGAAAACGTGCTGACCCTCTTCTCACCCACCTTATCGTCGTCTGGCCAAGTAAAATCATGAAAAAAGGCTTCATGACTGGCCAAGTGAGAACACGAGCTAGCCACGGCCAGTCGTCGAACCCCTGGAGTGGTCCATGGAGAATTGCCGCTGGAAGCTCTGAAAGTGCATTTCCAAGAGCGACCCAAAATCCAACTGGGGTTTCGACATGTCCGTCATCCACAGGATCTTGAGTCGTTCGTTCTTGTATACACGCACCCCATATTGCACATTCAGCGGCTTGTCCCACCAAAGCAGGTATATGACAAGATTGAGACCTGCGAAGGCAATCGTAGCGAGTTCTAGCTCGGTGATTGATAGTCCTTGTGCTCCTCGAGCGATGCATTGCAGCACAAACCAGCTGGTTTGGAGGATGACGACCGCTTTGGAGATGAAGTCACCTTTGCTCCTGTCCTGGATCTCCATTTTCGAGATCCTTGGGAAATTGCCATTGCCCGTCAGAGAATAGGATGCTAGCTCTCTGGGCAACAGCACTCGGATGGGCCGGTTTCCTTCGTATTCCATGAAACCGCCCATGATCGCGAAGAATCCGTGAGTAAGAGTCCATCCCTCTCCTGCATCTAGTGGTCAAACTTTGTTTTCAACCTCACTTTTCAAGACTCACCTTTGTGCTTTTCTGCTAGTTTACCGGCAGCAAATCGTTGTCGTAATGCCCATGCGATGATTGCTTCGGGAACGACAAGGGTAGCAAGCATGAGTCCCACACGTCGCATTGTGACTCTTGGCCATCCCTCATCAGGACCCGGGATATTGGGATGCACGGAGACCCATGTGCATAATAAGATGGTGAGGGCACAGCTGCGGATAATGTCCCAGAGGGACCGGGAATTATTGGGATCATTACAAGACGGGGTTTGAAGTTGGTCGAGAGAGAGGACGGGTGGCGATTGTAGACCAACGGGGTACGCGCGGGTGGCTGCGAGAATTGCGAGAAGGATGATCATGGTGGTATTAGGAGGGCGAAGGTGAAGGCGAGCAGAAGCGGGGAGTAACTTATAAGGCGTCGCTCCTGTGCCTCATGTTGACCATGCTTGAGATTCGAGGGATTGGCACGAGGCAGGGTTTGGTGAAGTGATAAACGATTACTTACGTAATCGAAACATGTAAAATGAGAGCATCCACCGTATTATTTCATTCTCAACTAAACTAAAAACTCAGCATGAGAGGGTTGGAATAGGGGAACGCTGTGTAAATACTGGGAAGTGGGAGGATACAAATGGGTGGACTCCGGGAAGGGGATGCACGAACAGGTGGTTACATATTGAAACCTCGATGCTGTGTCGGGCAAAAATGGAGGGAACAGCCACGTGTAACAGTTGGCGCGAATGGGCGCTACGCCAGGGGCAGCAGGGGTGTCACACAATCGACACTCCCCGTTGGAGTTGGCCCAACGACAGCGCTTCATCAATCTCCTCAACGACAAGCCCCGGTTTCAGGACTTGACCACATCCCACTGGCACCCCATCTTCCATATCCCCTCGTTGATCTCTAGTCTTCACGGGAAGCAAAGCATTTGTATGTGTCCGCTGCCAACTATATCTGGGTTTGCACATGCTAATCGAAAATTGACCTTCCTACCATGGCAGGCAAGAGTGGGTAGGCAGAGTCTGCTTATAGTCAACTTATTGGCCATTTAATGTTGAACATACTCACCGCTAAGGGGACTCAAATGTTATCTGAGATTATATTGAGACAATTGGGTCATTTGTTGGATTCAAATTATATGTCGCATTATTTTAAATATGGGTACATCTATTTATTTTAAATAGCTAATGTCTACAAATTTTAAATAAGAATTGCCGACTTATGACTGGCACAACTTTTACCCCAATACAATTCCACCACATAAATGTTTTGCTAGCCATATGTTTATTTAAAATCTTGTAGTCACTGCTTATTTAAAATAGATAAATGTACCCATATTTAAAATAATGTGACATGTAATTTGAATTCGACAAATGACCCAATTGTCTTAATATAACCTCAGATAACATTTGAGTCCCCTTAGCCCTTAGCGGTGAGTATATTCAACATTAAATGGCCAATAAGTTGACTATAAGCAGACTCTGCCCACCCACTCTTGCCCGCTGTGTACAAGGGGTTGTGGGCCTCCCTGTGTCGCTTTTATGCCATCAACCACCACACCCTATGCACCATCCCATGCACCCAGTACTATCAGTGGGCTGCGCATATGCAACAAGGGGTGCTGTTCCCCATTCCACCAGACTACCTAGTCTCTCACACCACCTGCATGCCTTGTAAGGTCTGAACGCTTAGTGTTCAACATGGGTACAGGTAACCCGTCGGGTCCCCGGGTAAGGGTATCGCGGGTACGGGTAAGGGTCTATACATCCCAACCCACCCCTTACCTGTACCCATGAGCATGGAACCCGTACCTGCAGGCACGGGTTTCGTACCAACAAATTATTTAGAAAATTGTGTGTCTAGCGTGGTTTGAACCCACGACCTCCCCAGGTATGGACTACAAAACACATGTGACCTTACTACTAAGCCATTGTGGCATTTCCTGCTATATGCTCTTTTCGATAGATAAGTGCCTGCTGCTGCTGGGCCTCGGAACAGGCCATGTCTGTTACAATCCGCTGGAATGGACCCTACTTTTTCTCACCATCACATGACCCTCTGACCCCGTGATAGACTAGACTCGTGATCCAAGACTCTTGACATACACTTAGCGACTCATTCTCATTCGTACCTCGTTTCATACTCATTGTTTCATACGGTTGATGCACTTAGCATGTCACCGCTACGGTTCCACCAGCTCACTTAGTAGCAATGGCAGGAAAGGATGACGATAAAGACAACGATGAAGACTACGATGACGATCGCTAGTCCGAACATGCACCCGTCCGTATCCCGGGTACAGCCTTGAAGAAGAGTACGACCCCTACTTAGAGCAAAGGCGACCGAGGAAGGTCCAAGATCGCGTTCTCTCTGAGTGGAAAGACGAGGGTCGGCTGCGAAGACGGCTTGTCTTTGACAGCGAGCCCTGAAGGGGGGAACAACAGTGTATAGCGACGAAAAGACTCGACTTGCGAGTCCTAGTGGTACATGGCACGTATAAATAGGTACAGGGGCGGCTATGCCCATAAAGCCAAGGTAACGGTACATCAAGCTATCACAGTCGGCGGCGGTCGGCACATCAACTCGTCACATCAGAACAGAAGGCCAGATCAGAAGGGTACGTATCAACGGGCGTATCATAATGCCGGTTCAGGAACTTACCCCGGTCCACGGCGTACAAGCTAGCCGTCTCGGGAGCCGGTGACATCACCCTCCCTCTAGACGGCAAAGCGACCTCGCTTTATGTTTTTCCCTTTTGGAGGGACTCGGGGGAAGTCTCGTCGTCCCGAAGTACTGGAGGGACCAGGTACTGTTGGCGGGCGAGACGTTTCGATACGCGGGCCAGTTCGAGACGGCCGCGGGTGAGGGCGTACTTCTCTTGGAGAAGGGAGAGGTCAGCTTCAATTTGGTCCCGCTGTAGCTCCATTTCTTGCGCCTTGAGGTAAGTGTCCCGGGCGCGGGTGAGGTCGGCCACGATCCCAAAGTCCTCGAGTTCGATGGCGGCCCTTCGGAGTGCTTCGAAGGTCGCGGTGCGTCCCTCGATGATAGTCTGGACCCAGAGGGGGAGCGGCTCGGGGACCTCGTGGAGGCGGATGTCGGGGGACGCATAGATCTCCATAGAGTAAGGAGACTCGGTGAGAGTTCTTGCCGGTGAGGCCGGAGGCCTTGGTGTAGTCCCCTCGTGGAGTTTGATCCACTTGGCCGGGAGGTAGAGTCCGTCGTCCATGGGGATGTCGAAGTTGGAATCTTGTTATTGTTGCGGATGTAGCCTTCGGGGGGTTGATCCGAATCTTCGTCACCCACGAGCTCCTCAAGGTGGAGGAGCTTCTCGCGGAGGTCCCAGACCTCTGTACTGTGGGCCGCCTCGCGTTCTTCGATGGTGCGGAGGAGTCCGGCGGCGATTTGGCGCATAGTCTCTTCGGGGATGTGGGGGTTGGCGGCCAGGAGTGAAGCGGTGGAGCGCGGCGAGAGGGGTGCTCCGGTGACGTGAGGGACGGCATAAGAGCTGGCGGACTGAGGAGAGGAGGGCTCGACGGCTTGAGACATCCGATGCTTTCGTTCAAAATGGTCGGCGAGAGTCTGGAGGTGGAATTGTAACCACGGATTTGGAGGGAGTTCGAGGCCGGGCAGTTGCCAAAAGACTGGGAGGCGAAGAGAGGGTCAACTTTGAAGGGGGCCAGTTTGGTGATGAGATGACTGCGGCGCGAGCTTTCCTTTTATCTTGGTGCAGGGGGCTGTGCCTGTGATATTCTCGGATCAGTTCGTCCGCGAATATAGCCGTTTTGGGCTCCCAGGTGTTGTCGCTATGGGGGTAGCCCTTCCATTTGATCAGGTATTGGAGCTGCCGGCTTCTTCCTTTGAACCGGTGGTTAATAATAGCCTCCACTTCATATTCTTCTTCGTCTCCGATCAAGTCGGGTGGCGGCCGGTGGAAGTTTGGTCCGTGAGCGGGAGTTTCGCGATAGGGCGATAAGAGGGAGGCGTGGAACACGTTGTGGACGGCCCAGGATGCCGGGAGCTCCAGTTGATACGCCACAGGGGAGACCGCTTTGATGATTTTGAAGGGTCCTTGGCGTTTCGGGGCTATTTGGAGGTCTGGTATGGGAGTTTCAAATTGTTCGCCTCGAGCCATACGTGTTCTCCGACTTGAACATGTCCTTTCGGATCTCTCCTGCGCGCGCTGATTGATTGATGGCCGCCGTGGCTTGCGCCCTTCGTTGGAGGAGGTCGTCAATCCGGGCTTCTGCTTCTTGATTATTGGTCCCAAGGATTTGGTTCGGGTATAGGATGGGCCGATACCCCAATAGGGCTTGATTGGGCGTCATTTTCAGTGTGGAGTTGACCCGGTCGTTGTGGACTGCCGAGGCGATAGTGAGCCACTTGCTCCAATCGTTCGGTTGCGCGCTCGTCACCAGGCGGAGATATTGTTCGATCCATTGATTCGTGCGCTCAGCGAGACCATCGGTTTGGGGGTGGAAGGCCGTTGATAGGTTTTGTTGGACCCCCAATTTCGCCGTGAGAGCTCGGCCGAAGTGGGAGGTGAAGCGAGGGTCTCGGTCGGTGATGATCTTCTTAGGTAGTCCAAACCAGCGATAGATGTTGTCAAGGTACATCTGCGCGATTTCGGGGCCCGTGACCGTGGTGGAGCAGGGGATGAAAGTCGCCGCTCGTGAGCAACCGTGGTCCACTATGGTGAGGATTGCATCGTGTCCGTGACTCTTGGGTAGGCCAGTGATGAGATCCATTGCTATGCGTTCAAAAGGTTTGGCGTCTGGAGGAGTGTCAATTTTGTAGAGGGAATTCTGGGGCGGTGAGTGCGAATTTATTCTGTTGGCATTCGCCGCATCCTTCGACGTAGTCCGTGATCCACGCGGTCATGCCGGGCCACCAGAAGTCTCTTTTTACCTGACGGAGGGTTTCGTCTCTTCCTGGGTGTCCTGCTTTGGCGCGTCGTGGGTATGGGTCATGATGCGCCTTTTGAGTTCCAGATCTGGTGGGACGACTAGTTTGCCCGATTGGGTCCACTTGGGGACGCGATGTGACTGTTCCTCTTGCACGCAATTGTGAGTTCTTTCCATCGTTCATGAGGAGCGGGTGTTGCTTCTGCGCCCATCGGATTTGTCTTCAGATCATGGTAGATTGAGTCCAGGTCGAAGACTCGGATTCGTGACGGGGTTGAGGCGCTGGGGCGACGGTTCGACCAGGGATGTTCGTGGCATCCTCGGTGTTCATCGGGGATTTCTAGTGGGAGTCTACGAATAGTGCTTCGGGAGGACGATCACTTGTTTGTTGTCTGTCTCCCCCTTGTCTTCTGACGGTGGTCGTGATAGAAAGTCCGCTGCCATGTGAGATTCCCGGGTGTACCTGAATGTTGAACCAGTATCTTGGAGAAGGCGTGCCATCGGGCCGTGCGTCTGTTCAGGTCCCTTGGTTCCTTCCAGAAGGCGAGGTTTGCATGGTCAGTGACCACCGTAAAAGGGTGTTGGGTGAACCCCAAATGGTGCCTCCAGTGTTTGAGCGCTTTGACCACTGCTAGTAGTTCTCTTTCGTAGATGTCGTATTTCGCTCTGCCGGGATGAAGGTGGCTGAATAGTATGCAATGGGGTGGAGGCGGAATTTGAGGGGGCGTTTTGGGTTGGGGTCGCCCTCCTGCAAGAGTATGGCTCCCACGCCATACCCTGATGCGTCTGTATGAAGGATGAATGGTTTCGTATAATCTGGTTGGGCGAGGACGGGTCTTCTGCACATGAGGGTTTTTAGGAGTTCGAAGGCACTCATTTGTGCGTTTCCCCAATGCCATGGGGAGGTTTTCTTCGTGAGGTCTAAAGGGGGCGTGCGATTTTGGAGTAGTTGGGAATGAAGTATCTATAGAAGCCGGTAAAGCCCAAGAATGCTCTGACTTCAGTTACATTGGTTGGTCGCGGCCAGTCAGCGACTCCTTGGGTTTTCGTTGGGTCCATGTGAATTGTACCGTGTTGGAGGACTACTCCTAGGAAGTCGACTCGGCGTTGCTCGAACACGCATTTTTCAGGTTTTAAGTACAGGTCGTGTTCTGCTAACTTCGTGAGGACGCGGTGGACGCATATTCATGGAAGCGGGGTCGTCGTCAGTTGCGATTAGCATGTCGTCCATGTAGATGACCAGCCATCCTTCCCGCAGTTCCTCTGCGAAGATGGCGTCCATCATCATCTGGAAGGTTGCTGGTGAATTTGTAAGTCCGAAAAACATTACCGTTGGTTCGAATAGTCCTTGATTGTGATGAAAGCCGCTTTCCATTCGTCCCCTTGCTTGATCTCACGTTGTTGTATCCCCAGCGGATGTCGAATTTTGTGAAAGGGTGCGCGAACGCACTTTATTGATCAGTTGGGGAATGAGTGGAAGGGGGTAGCGGTTTCTGATTGTCCATTGGTTAACTCGTCGGTAGTCTTGAACCGGGCGGAGTTTTCCATCTTTCTTCTTGATGAAGAAGAAGGGGCGGCATACGGGCTTTTGGATGGGCGAATGTAACCTTTCTTCACATGTTCTTGCACGAACTTCTTCAGTTCTTCCTGTTCGAGCTGAGTAAGGGCGTAGACTTTTCCGGGTATGGTGCTCGGGGCGTCGGGTTTCAGTTCAATGGCGTGGTCCCAAATTCTTGGCTCGGGAAAGCGTTGAGCAGCCTGTTCACTAAAGACTTTGTGATGGCGTTGATATCGAGTCGGTATTGAATTTTGGGAGCTGCTTTGCTGCGCGGGACCAGGCCATTCGACTCGGGCTATCAGGATGGGGTCTTGTTTCGCCCGAGTTGGGGGGTGGTCCGCGGGAGGAATTTGGCTCGAGCTGCGTCAAGCTTCGTATGATGACCGGGAGCTGAGAGTGGTCGAGCCATCCTCGGAGCCAGTCAATCTTGGGTTGAACAGCGGCGAACCATGGGTATCCTAGGATTAATTTGTGATCTCCTAGGTTTGTGAGGAAGAACCTCATGTTTGTGCGGTTCGTGCCCGTCTGAACTTGTACGTCCGTGAAGAACTCTAGGGAGCCTCCTCGATTGAGCGTGCCGTCTACATTGTAGACTTGTCGTGGGTGGTTCAGCCTTTTTATTGGTAGGCCCAGCCACTTCGCGTAGTTTAGATTCATAAAATTTTCAGTTGCCCCAGAGTCTACTAAGGCAGCTGCTTCAGCCCTTTTTCTGAGGAGTGCATGTAGGAACGGATTGTCATTGATTTGCGCGCCGACATAAATACATCCTTTGAGATCTGTCTAATCCAGGCTGTACAGATTAGACCGAGTGAAAATCCTGCCGCTCTCTCATACGCTCTCCGAGAGACGAGGACTCTTCAAGGGAGAGCGAGCGGAGCTGCTCCTCCATCCAGGCTACTTTGTCTTTTGGTTCTTCGGCGACGGTTTCGTCGTCGTTCCAATCGATGAGGCTGGCCTGGGCCTTCCTCTGGGGCAGTTGCGG
Source organism: Russula dissimulans (assembly GCA_022376545.1). Lineage (NCBI taxonomy): Eukaryota > Fungi > Basidiomycota > Agaricomycetes > Russulales > Russulaceae > Russula > Russula dissimulans. The sequence goes on along the minus strand of WTXJ01000206.1, from coordinate 12,869 downwards.
GCGAAGTGGCCCGGCTGGTTGCATGGAAGCACAGCTGGCTCGTTGGGGTTGACGCGGCTGGGATTGGATTGCTCGTCCTCGGGCTGAGGGTCCAGCTTGTACGGTCCACGTCCATGGGGACTGGCTGGTTCGCCATCCACGGTGGGGCATTTGTGGAGGTGTATTGGGGTCTCCCGGCTGGGATTGTGGGCGTTGTGGCGGTCGCGTTCCCGGTTCGGGCGATTGAATGGATTAGGGTTAGTTCCTCTGGGGGGAAAGGAGCGCGTCGAGGCCCAAAGATTTGGTCTATGACTTGGCGCGATTTAACGCTCTCTATAGCCCTCTCTTTGATGTCGGTGTACGTGTGGATGAGGGGAGGTTTCATGACGTCTTCAGCCACTCCTCGGGAAGACCTTGGATGAAGAATTGCTTGGTCTCCGAATTGCCGATGGTGTATCCGGCTTCTCTGGCCAGTTGTTCGAACTGGGATATGTATTGGTCGACTTCGGGCCATTCATGCGCAGGGTTTGGAGCTTTAATTTGGCTCGTTCTTCCCTTTGAGTGTCTTGGAATTGATGCGCGAACTCATCCAGGAAGGCTGTCCATGTGGCTGGGATATCATCCGCCGCATTGAGGGTGTCGAAGAAGTTGCCGAAGTCTCGCGTCCAGCTGGCGACAAGGGGCCTTTTATCAATGTGAGGGCTAGGGCTATTCTCTTGAGGTAGGAGTTCATGCCTCCCACGTTGTTATTAAGACGGATATAGGCCTTGAGCTCTTCGATGAAGTCGTCGGCTCTTTCGCGGTTTCCGTCAAATATAGCGGGAAGTGCTCCCATCATTTTTGGGTCGATCGCGGCTTGTCCCACCGCGGGAGGTGGGGGAATAGGCGGTCCAGGTCCTGGTGCGCCTCCTCCTCCTCCGCCGCCTCCTCCTCCTCCTCCTCCCGGGGGGTCCTCCTGATATCGTCGTGCGTCTCATAGCTGTGTTGAGACGGTTTTGTATGGAGCCGCTGGAGGCAGGAGGGGTATGGATGGAGAGGTGGCTTGTGAGGGGGGTGTTTGTTGTGTGGGGGCGCTTGCTGACGTGCTGACGAGGGTCGCCATGGTGTCTTGATAGGATGGTGGGGCGATCGAGAGAGCTTGGACTTGTTTTGTGAGCTGGTCGAGGGTGTCGGACCTTGGTCTGCCGCTTGAGGTTTCTTGGGAGCTTGAACTCTCGTCGTCTGATGTCGACGGGTTGATTTGTTTCGAGCGTGGTCTTCGAATGCGAAATTGGGTGGTACCTCTCCCAGAGGGTAATTGAATTCCTCGACTTCAGGAATTGGTTCTCCCCAGTTGGGGTAGGTTTGTCCTTCTCTGTGGCTTAGTATGTGCCAACGCTCGGTGGTGGCTTTCCAGTAGACGAAGGCTGCTTTGCCTTCTCCGTACTTTCCTGACGGGTAAAACAGATGCACCCCGTAATTTCTCCTCTGAGAGGCGGGTGCTTCTCTCCAAAATACGTGAGAGTTAGGTGGCGGGACGTCCTTATCCGGGTAGTTTTCCAAAAACTCCACCGTCGGATTGAAGCCTATTCGCGAGGCCGTATTGAGTCGAAGTCGAGTCTGATGTCACCGCTACGGTTTCACCAGCTCACTTAATAGCAATGGCAGGAGAGGATGATGATGAAGACGACGACGAAGACTACGATGACGATCGCTAGCCCGAACATGCACCCGTCCGTATTCCGGGTATAGCCTTGAAGAAGAGTACGACCCCTACTTAGAGCAAAGGCGACCGAGGAAGGTCCAAGATCGCGTTCCTCTGAGTGGAAAGACGAGGGTCAGCTGCAAAGACGGCTTGTCTTTGACAGCGAGCCCTGAAGGGGGAACAACAGTGTATAGCGACGAAAAGACTCGACTTGCAAGTCCTAGTGGTACATGGCACGTATAAATAGGTACAGGGGAGGCTATGCCCATAAAGCCAAGGTAACGGTACATCAAGCTATCACAGTCGGCGGCGGTCGGCGCATCAACCCATCACATCAGAACAGAAGGCCAGATCAGAAAGGTACGTATCAACGGGAGTATCATAATGCCGGTTCAGGAACTTACCCCGGTCCACGGCGTACAAGCTAGCCGTCTCGGGAGCCGGTGACAGTTTATATACACATTGAGGTATCTGGAATGGGGGCCTGTTACAACTAAGGTGTATCATACTGGTAACAGGTGGTAAGTATGGTGATGCTAGCAGTATGGACTTGGTCAGCAATGGAGGGTTAGCACATGGGCGTGCTGCGAGATTGCCATTGGTTGCTGGAGATGTCAAGTGGGTGGTCTATGGAATGTGGCAAGGTCGCATGGGGTGAGGGTTGAGCTTGGCATATCATTGGCCGAGCAAGGAGCCCAATGGGGCTTTGGGAAATGGGCCCATCTTTGGAATGCAGTCGATTTCGAGTATGTGTGCAAGGGAGGTTGAGGTAGCGAGAGGGTGAGAGTATGAGAGGAGCAGAGCAAAAAAATCAAAGGGCATGGCCGCATGGATGACAAATTGCAGGTGTGTATTGCCCCCAGTAGATTGTACATGCCGATCCGTCACAGCTAACCTCACTTCAAGTGAACTGAATAGCATGACAAGTATAAATATGTTACATTCCCACTAAAAGCCCAGGCTCAAGGGCTCGGCTTGGGCTTTCGACATCTTGAGCTGAGCCCGAAGCCCGCCTGAGCCGGGTTTACGGCCACGGCCCGGCTCGGCTCAGGCCTCGGGGGCTCGGTAGCCCGGGCTTTTGGGCTTTGGGCTGGGCCGTGCAAACCACTACAAGCATGCCGGAAAGTTCAACAATCCCCAAGCTCGTTGTCCCCAGCCCACACTGTACAACTCGTTATGTACCATACTGGAACTGCCCTCCAGAGGACTGACACTCTTCAAGTACAACAGATGGAGAATCAGGACCGTAATTATCTCAACGCCTACAATATCTGCCTCAGGTGCAAGGAGCAGTTCGCTGTGGATGAGGACAAGCTGCGCTATGTCAGGATCCTTGGCTATTTGCTACTCCATGCACCCGACCGGGCCGTCCGTTCTGAAGTCACCAGGTGCATCCACTCATGCTAGGATGACAATGACCTCACGACTCTTGGTTCATTCTTCAGGACTTACTTCATTTCACATTGTGAGGTTTCGGGTTACCATTGTCGCATCTCCATGATACCTATCTATCCTCCGTCCTTTCTAGTCGAGAAGTTCAAAGGTCAAATACCGAGACCGGGATCTTATTTACCAAGACCATCCTTTGGGGCAGTGAAGAGTCAAATGAAAGTCGCCATTTGTCGGGCCCCCAGAAATCATCAAGGTGCCAAAAATCGCGTCAGTGGATGACCTCCCTTTTTTTCCTCGTCCCTGTTTCTCATTTCTCACACAGGCTCTCATGCGGGACAATTAGAGATGTGTCGTGACAGGCATCTATGACATAAACGCACCCGACGACTTCAAGGCCCAACTCGACCGCAAACACGAACCCGGTCAAGCCACAGAGTGCGTGCATATTATTCCAGAGTCCACTTTCTTTGGGGTGAATCCTAAGTCCCATGACAACTTGAAGGTACATGAGTAGGTTTTCAGATGGTCCGAGTCGTACACAATTCACCATGCTTGTGGACACAATGTTATTTAATTAGAAAGCATTCGTGTCTATGTAATAGATAATTACTTACCAGGAGCTAGCTTGTTTGGTATCTAGGCACCGAGGTGTATATTGAAGTGGAAGAATTTGAGAACTTGAAGGTTGTGTGACGAAGAGAAATGGGGTTGTTTATCAAGTAGTTGAGTGATATCCTGATTGCTTAAGTAAAACGAGTTCGGGCCCCCGAATCTCAAGGAATGGTCAGCATAGAAATACACAGATGGTAGGCAAAACACAAGAGAGGATCGTGAAGACACCTCAGAGAAGACTATCAGGGCGTGATCGTGGTCACTCTATTCTCAAAACATGAACGAAGCTTTCTCATGGGCCACCACATCGCAAAGGACGGTCAGCTGGTGGGTTCTACTGGACGTTTGTTATAGTTATCCTCTCGAGCATCAGGGATGAGGGAAAATTCAACTTTGTACAAAGCGACTCACATTTATGATAATGTGACCAATTTGACTCATTTGGGACGCCCATAAAATTTGAGAAAACTTGAGCGTACTTTACAGAATCTAATGTTAGGCGATCCTGATCAGCCTAAAGTCGACTTAAAATGTGCTCAAATTTGATCAAATAATCGTAAAGCAAGCTGTCTCAATTTCACGTAGACTTGGTAGGATTTGAGTGTATTCATGATTATTTGTTCTTTTTTCTTTTTATCTCTTAATGTTCTCCGATTCATGTCGTCAAACTTGTGTCCATTGTAATTCGTAAAGCTAGATCGTATTGTATTTACATGTAACTACTCAGGCATGCCATCAATATCAATATCTGCCTGACTAAGTCCGCTTCGATTGTGCTGAGTCCCGACACTGTCCGCTGTGATTAACATGGGCCAAAGGATGAGTGAGTAGAACTCACGATGCTGCCATATAAATATCTGCCATCATGCGATGGTACTTTGTGGCAGATTTTGAGCGGATGTTTTTAAGGTATGTCCTGTGAGTGTCATAGACCCCCTCATATTGATCTGTGTTGAATGCTCGCTGGCGCGGCATCCCTTTACCATCGGAGCAGAGCTGCGTCAATGCCGCGTGGATCTAAGCCGGGCCTAAATCAGACATATTTAATATAAACAAAAAGTAAACCATACACAGGTGGCAGCAAAGGCGACCATTGGTGCCGTTACCTCTATCTCGGAAGGGCGGTCACGGATGGATGATTTGAAGCAGTCGGCATGCTTCATGACAAGGGAGGGACCTTTGTCAGCTGTAAAGTACTTGTCCTGGAGGACTGAGATGACAGCTGAGTGGTAATATGGGCTTGTCTTGATAATAAAATCAGGCCCCGTCTATAGAGTAAACCCTGAGTCGTAGATCATACAAAAAAAGACATGGCACACATTGTTTGATGGAAATATATACCTCTGCTGCCCTAAGAGACGCGTTGCATTTGCCTTGACGTCAGGTCCATCAAGGTGGTACCACGCCTTGACCAGACCAACAGTGACCGCGTTCTTGATGTTACTCTGGAACCCTGACAGCCGGTTACCCAACTATAGCACAAGGAATATCAGTACAAGTTCACATGAGCGAAGAGGACTCACCATTCCGGCCACATCCTTCTGAAATTGCTTATCCTCCTCCATCCGATCGGCGTATACCTGCTGTTTCAACTTGTGCGCAGTAAGCATGAAGATCCCACAGAGTGTTGGATGGGCCTTTTTCATCTCAATGTAGGTGTTCACTAAAATCGCATATTTGATGACGTGGCGAACAGTGTAGGTGAGAAGGCTCCGAAGGTTGTCTGGTTGGCCGATGATGCCAAGGATCTGCCCTGCTGCGGGGCGGCGATATGATGCGAGCGGAAATTGGTCGCTAATGTTTAGAACGCGTTGCTCAACGCGGTTGTCTCTATTGGGGTTCCTCTTCCTCTTCTGAGATGTTGGCGTTGAACGTGATGTGGCAGCCTGAACTGAGGACTCAGCCTCGGGGTCCCCTGGTAGCACAGGCCTTTGTGTCCATGTCGGGATCTCTCCACGGCGAAGTTCCGTACGTGACTTCTGAAATTTCATGATCAGACACGTAGCAGCTCGTTTTTTTGAGGATGAACATACCTTTTTGGGTGGTTCGTTGACTTCGTACTCATCTTCATCATCGTCTAACGCCGGATACATCTTGTCGATGTTGTGTAAGTTCACAGGGCTCAAGGAGGGTGCACTCAGTTCGTCATCGAATCGCACGAGCTATAAGTTTGGATGGCAAACCGATGAGTACTCGAACTGAAGACTGGCAATAAACATACCTCATTCACAAGGGCATCAGCACCCACACCATACATGGCCTCCAAGTTCTCCTCCTCCTCCTCCTCCTCCTCCTCTTCGTTATTGCGAAGTTGATCAGATTCGTCGTTTGCATCACTGGCCTCGTCATCTGCAATGGCACGACCGTGATGGCCCCGGCGGCGCTGGGGCGGGTCAGCACGTTTCTGGGCTTGTCCATCAACACGACTTGCAGATGTTTGGTTTTGAACTTGACGTTGGCGGGCTGGTAGTGGGGAGCCTGAATCGTTATCATCGCCCGTCCTGGCAGGCACCCGACGCGGGCACGGCTGCGATGGTGGGAGGAGGGCCGGGTCGCTATCGTCGCCCGTCCTGGCAGGCACCCGACGCGGGCGCGGCTGCGATGGTGGGAGGGCCGGGTCACTGTCGTTGCCCGTCCTGGCAGGCACCCGACGTGGGCGCGGCTGCGATGGTGGGAGGAGGGCCGGGTCGCTATCATCGCCCGTCCTGGCAGGCACCCGACGTGGGCGCGGCTGCGATGGTGGGAGGGCCAGGTCACTGTCGTTGCCCGTCCTGGCAGGCACCTGATGTGGGCGCGGCTGCGATGGTGGGAGGGCCGGGTCGCTGTCGTTGCCCGTCCTGGCAGGCACCCGATGTGGGCGCGGCTGCGATGGTGGGAGGGCCGGGTCGCTGTCGTCACCTGTCCTGGCAGGCACCCGACGTGGGCATGGCTGCGATGGCGGGAGGGCCAGGTCGCTGTTGTCACCCATCCTGGCAGGCACCCAATGTGGGTGCGGCTGGGATGGCGGGAGGGCCGGGTCACTGTCGTCGCCTGTCCTGGCAGGCACCCGATGCGGCACCTGACGTGGACGCGGCTGGGATGGCGGTGGACCCTCGCTTTCATCGTCTGTACTGGCTGGCGACTGACTTGGACGTGGCTGGGGTGGCGGTGGACCTGTATCGCTATCGTCGTTCATGCTGCCAGGTGCCTGAAGTGCCTTTGGAGGCGCCAGGCTGGGAGGAGGTGCTGAAATGAACTTGAAATTAGACTCTAGTGACGACGTAGCTGGAGAACACTCACCTGAAACCACTTGACTAGAAGTGTTTCGACTCTTCCGGGAGGCCTGGATAGGCGCAGATAAACCTTTAGCTACAGAACATGCAGCTACAATTGAAAAAAGTCATGGAGCTAGAGAGTGACGATAAAAAAAAAAGATAGACTTACCTGTCTTTCTCAGGGTGCGAGCCTCAGGCTGTGGATTTGGTACATCTCCACTTGGAGTTTCTGGAGAACCGCCTCCACTACGACGAGTTGAGCGACGTTGAGAGCTCATTCTGGTGGGTAGACAAGTGGGAGTCATCGTTGAAAAAAAAGAAACACCTGCCTATCGACTCGTTACTCAACTCGGGGCCATTTGCCGAGCATAAAATTTTTTTTGCACCCAGCCAACGTGTCGCACAGGGCGCGTGGTCTTTACCCTCCCAAATTGGATATGGTCGTCTGTGGCGCTTGCGGTACTTCATTCAAACGAAGCGGTATTACTCAACATTGTCATCTGAGCAGAGACCCAGCATGCTACAGATTCCTGGGGGGCCTACTAGATGCAGCAAGAGAACTCCTCAGGATGAACCAGCCCGAGGCAGCGGTGGCACTGGAAATGCCTGGGCTGGCACCACTGTCAGAATATGAAGAAGCTTACATGGCGAACGATGATGGTATGTGATACCAGTCTTCTTCGATGCACTTGTGCTAATGAATGTTAGACGATTTAGGTGCCGTGGGCTTTGATCCCCAAGGCGACCTATTTGGAGACTATAGATTCCTTGATGAGGATGCTGACGTGGAGAGTGATGATAGCGATATAGAATCAGATATCAATGATACACCTTGGCTTGAGCCATGCCGATCCCATGTTGCAGACAGTACAGAACATGACATTGCCCCCGAACCTTCGAGCAGTGAGGCACCCGATGGTAACCATGTGCTTTGTGGTGCGCGCGCAGTGGCCGAGAGTGTATTAGAGCGAGAACCGTTTGTCGTCCGTTATCCAACCGGAAGTGGTGTGTGGCAAGATCCCACGGTGACGAGGAGGGCCACGGACGAGACAGCGCTCTCCGAGCCTGGAGCAAACATGTCATATCAGGCAGATTTGATGCAGGGCGAGGAGGGCGCAAACGTGTACACACCATTTACCTCACAGCTAGAATGGGACATTGCAAAGTGGGCAAAATTACGAGGCCCAGGGTCGACCGCCTTCAACGAGTTCATGGCTATTCCTGGTGTACGTGCTTCAGTCAGTGTCTTCAAAAGCCAACAAACTCATAGAAACACTTACCAGGTCCAAGAGAAGCTCAAGCTATCATTCAAAACGACCCAAGAATTGAACAAAATTATTGATGAGAAGTTACCAGGCAGGCCACCCTTTGAGTGTCATGAGGTCCTGGTTGACGACGAAGTATGCGAGGTTTTCTATCGAGACATCATTGCATGTGCACGGGCATTGTTTGGTGACCCGGATTTCGCTCCAACGCTAGTGTTTCAGCCTGAGAAGCATTACGTTGACGAGACAAAGGAGGAGCGCATGTATCACGACATGCATACTGGGCGGTGGTGGTGGTGTACGCAGGTACGTTACAAAGCATTTGGACCACGAAATGTGGCTTATCTCTTTCCATAGAAGGCTGTCGATGCCGTAAAGCCAGGCGCAACCATCATTCCAGTAATAATATCAAGTGACAAAATGCAATTAACATTGTTCTGAAATAAGACCGCATACCCCATCTACATGACAATTGGCAACATTCCTAAGGAGATCCGAAAGAAGCCCTCTTTGCGGGCATACGTCCTATTAGGATACCTTCCCACCACCCGCCTTGAAAATGTCACAAATCATGCACAAAGGCGCAGGCTCATCGCAAATCTGTATCACGCCTGCGTTGGGCGCATTCTCAGGCCCTTAGAATTAGCTGGTGCTGAGGGTATTTGTTTGTCCACAGGATCAGGCGAACTACATCGAGGGCACCCAATTCTCGCGGCATTCATTGGTGACTACCCCGAGCAACTTCTTGCCACTTTAGGACTGAATGGAGACTGCCCACGATGCCCGAAAGATCGAAACGAACTAGGGGAATATGATGACAATGGCATGGACAATGCATCTCTACGTGATCTCGACTCAATCCTCAGTACTCTGGCTACATTCGACACAGATGCAAGCCAATTTCTGCAGGCCTGCGCTGCAAATCGTCTCAAGCCCACTCCTCGTCCATTCTGGCTGGGACTCCCATTTCTCCATATATATCGCTCCATCACACCTGATATCCTGCACCAGATGCACCAAGGTGTCATGAAACACCTGATTCGGTGGATCATTTCAGCTTTTGGTGCTGCAGAAATTGATGCTCGTTGTCGTCGTATGCCTCCAAACTATAATCTGAGGGTTTTCTCTCGTGGAATCAGCTCGCTATCTCATGTCACAGGTCAAGAACATGACCAAATGTGTCGATTTCTCCTTGGATTGGTGGTTGACATCCGACTTCCTAATAACCTGTCAAACGCGAGGCTTCTCCGTTGTATCCGTGCCATTCTTGACTTCCTGTATTATTCTCAATACCCAATTCATACAAACACAACCCTTGAACTCATGCAGGACGCCCTCAATCGCTTTCACATCAACAAAGATATTTTCATCGATCTTGGCATTCGTGACCATTTCAATATCCCAAAGTTTCATTTTGCCACTCATTATATCGACCTTATCACCCTCTTTGGCACCACCGACAATTTCAACACGCAATACACAGAGCACTTACACATAGATTATGCCAAGCTTGCATACGCGGCAACGAATAAGAAGGACGAGTACATACAAATGACGAGGTGGCTCGAGCGAAAGGAGAAGATTCAGCAACATGAGCAATATATCCGGTGGTCCCTATCAGGGCACGTGACTCTTACTACAGAAGATGTGCGGCGCTCGATCCCTTCTGACTTGGATATTAGTCGCGAAATGCATCTTTCTAATCGGCCAGCATTCTACTCTGTTTCCCTGGAAGAAATTGAGACAAAATGGCAAGCACCATTGTTCAAGACTGCCTTACGATGCTATATCTCTCTGCAAAACAACCCTGAGTTGAATGCTGTTCAACTTGAGAAGAGCCTCTGGGACATCATCTTCCCATTTCGTGCCCTCCCTGTCTGGAAAATGATCAAGTTCTTGCATCTCGACCCAATTATGGGTAGGAAATGCACAGTGGATGCGATACATGCCAACCCAGAGCAGCGCGTTGGCCGGGATCGCAATAACCGACACATTTGTGGGCGCTTTGACACGGCATTGGTTAATGATGGCAGTGGCAAAAAGTATGGAATGGGTGGTATGTCTATTCATTGATCACAATCGATCTAAAGTTCCCTGACACTCATATAAGGCCATGGCATCGTTCGTGTGAAGGTTATCTTCAGCATCCCAAGCAATCGTCACAACCAACTTTTTGTGGACGATGTTGATGTTCCTGAACATCTTGCATACGTTGAGTGGTTCTCACCACTTGACACGCAGGATCAAAACCATGGAATGTTCAAGATATCCTCTCTCAAGGACAGTGATGATGGCATGAGGATATGTAGTGTGATACCATTGAGCGATATTCAACGTAGTGTGCACCTTATCCCTCAGTTTGGACAGGTTGCACCACCCGATTGGACGAGCAACAATGTCTTAGATCAGTGCAATACTTTCTATCTCAACGATTTCACTGATAGACACTTGTTTCGGATGATAAGTAATAGCCAGTGAGTTGGAACATAACATAGACCGCCTCAGGCCGCAGGAGCGATTTACCAGCAGAATCGAGTTGTACACAGACGTCTCAATTTTACATTAATTGTATCATTTTTACAAAGCATTGGTCTACCGTAATAAATATGAGTAAATTTTACAGATTTGAGCCGACTTGAGCGACTTGGCCAAATTTGCATTTTCCCTCGTCCCCGATGAGAGAGATCATCCGTCTGCTATGGTGATGAGCACTGGCAGGAAAGCCGACACAGAAGGACCTACAAATGAAGCGCTACAGATTTTCAAGGCCATGCTCACGGTCCTCAATCTGAGAGATGCTCGAGACATTGCCTGCAACCAGCGGTACTCGCTGTGTCCCAAGCTGAAGAGAGAAGACTTCCATTTCAATAGGAGCGCCCTGGTCACCGGTATCGTCGTGTTCAGTGACAGTCCCAACGCCCGAGGGAACGTGAGTGTCTGGGACGAAAGTAACGTGTGGAGGGATGTGCGAGCGCCGTGGTACTGTTGATAGGGATGAGAACAGAATTCCTTGTGGGTGGGAAACATGATCAGCTTGAATTAGATCAGATACTCCACTGGCGGATGAAGGGAGCTCTGTTGGAAACACACCACTGTCAAGCGCCAGCCTCGGGCTAGGCGACGGTGGAGAGCCTGAGACGACAGGAGGGACTACAGTTGTTTCATTATTGCTTTGTGAGGTGGCCTCATTGTTTGGGAAGGAGTGAGGGAGAGAATCACCGATGAGCTGAAGTCTGTTGACGTCTCGCGCTGCCCATGGCGGGGAAACCTCCTGCTGATATTGTCTTCCAGAGGATGAAACAGTGTTAGGGACAAGGCTAAGGTATTGCAGTGCATCAGGAGCACCTCTTGTATCCGGCACAGGAAAGGAAGGTATATAAGAACTAGCGGATGGAATGACAGGGGTAAGAACGAGGTTGGGTTGCGGGAAAGTGAAGGCGTCTGTGGGTACATAAGAAGACTCTACTCTTTCACTGGTGTATAGGTGGGCCGTTGGGTGGGAAAATCGCGCCTCGTTTGAATCATGGGAGATCGCTTCGATGCTTTCGTGGGCGGAAGGACCAATCGTTGGAGTGACCTGGGTATTAGGATGGAGATCTGTGGATGGGGATGAATATGAGAGTTCATCTGTGGAACGATGTCCTGGTATGATGTTCGGTTCGTCGGCATGTCGTACACCGGCGCTACTACCAGTGGCAGGGGCGGGTTGGGGTTCGGCAGTAGGGTGGGGTGGTACATCGAAGTAATGACCAACGTGAATGGGATGAGCGACATCTAAGATCTGTGGTATGTGGATGCGAGAGGGAGTGGATGGGCGCCCACGATGACTAGGGATGTTGCACAGAGGATATGATGATGGCTCCCACAGAATGTGGAAATCGTCGGTGGAAGCAGTGAACGCAGTTAGGGCAGCATCGGTACCTTGATGTACAGCAATGTAATGATGGTGAATCTCATATAGAATCTCGACAGGACTGCTGTTGTACCCCTGCCTTCTTGCTTCTAGAACGATTTGATTCCACGAAGCACAAAAGTCGTTCTGAAGTTCAGGAAGAGTATTGCGTATGTTAAATCGGGTAAGAAGTGACAGCTGATCCAGCCAAATCCGTGGGTCGGAGCGAATGGCTTGGCGAGTAACGTGGGTCAGAATGGCTAGCGATACGCTATCATCGCCATGGGAGACGTAGTCCTCAAGGGCACGCTTAGATAACCGTAATTGGCCCTCAGCAAGCGCAACCCAGCGGTCATCGCGTTCCTCCACATTCGTGAGGATCCCGACAATTCCTAGTCGCGCCCTCTCAGCAATACGTTCATCGTGGTTTTTGCACCAGCGTGCCAGAACTTGCCCCATCCTGATGGATGGTGGAATTCTATTGAAGGCGTTGGAGAGTGTAGCACCAGAAGGGAAAATTTCTCCAGGAAGCGGGCTGGGTATCAGCTGCATGATATTCGTGCAGATGACAAGCCGATGCGTTTTGACAGAATCCTTGACCGAGTTAGAAGACAACGTACGGTCCAAGAAACCATCCAAGGCCTCCCAGAACCTTGCATAAAGCGCGAAAGTGAAATGGGTTTCTAGATCCTTCACGAGCTTTGACTTGAAGAGGCCAGGGACGGCAGCGAAGAACTTTTCGAGTGTGTCATCTCCGCCCAGAGCACCTAGTGTCCAGTCCAAAATCCGGA
>WTXJ01000205.1:0-28351 GCA_022376545.1 Russula dissimulans | reverse complement strand
TGTTCACTTTTATACTTTTATACTTAAAAAAGTTGACAAGTAAATAAGCTAGTGGATGTTTTGCTGATGCGGGACACGTGCAGTGGTGAGCACGATGTGCATATGAAGTCATTGGGGTTCATATATGACGAAGGGACGATATCACAGGTGGGAAAAAAAATACAAAGCAAAGTCTGATGTGTGTATGATCCAATGAAGCAAGATGTGGTTTCTGATTGCCTGTGGGGCGTTTGTGGGAGGGGATGAAAGAACTCATATTCACAAAGAGAGGAAAAATACAAAAGTAAAGTATGCGAACAGTCGAATATGTATTCGTTTGGAGCGTTCAAAAAACCATGTCGTCGCAACGTTCGTTGAAGGTCGTCACAAAGAAAGGGCTTAAATTGCTCCCACAGAAGATGAGGTTCTGCCGGTTCGTTGTGTATGATGATGAGGACAAAGAGGTGACGAAGTCGTTCGCCTGTGTAGAAGAGAGCAGCACCTGCGAGGGCAGCGCGCCATTCGTTGTCATGTTGGAGAAGGCCACAGGCCTGCAAGTGTCATATAATGTGTGATGTAAGTAATGATTAACAGTGTAACGGTCATTCCAAGACGTAGGACCTGTGACAATGGTGAGTAATGCAAGGTCGAGACCGCTTGCGTTGACGTCGAAAGCGACCACCGGATGAGCAGTTGGGTGACGCTGCCACCGGGCGCAGCGCGGCCCGCGAAGTTGTATAGCATTTTGCGCACCGGCGGAGTTTACGACCGCGAACCAGGGGCTCAGGCGGACGCCCATTCCGGGGTGCGCATGTGCTTATGCACATCCGGCCTGTGGAAAACAAAATCGGAAAGAACGTCCAATAAGAAAAGAGGACATGTGGAACCAAGTGAATTGCATACCGTCTCAAGGCCAAAAAGGATCACACGGCAGGAGGAAGTGAGCGAGGAAAAGAGGATGACATAGAACGTGGGCGACGTTCAGATTGAAAGGAGCTGATTGAGAAGAGTTGCTGGACGAAGCGTGCGAGTGTGCAAGCAAGTCCCGAGCGTACAGAACTTGAAACGAACAATGCGAGGAAGAGAGGATCATATAGAACGCGAATGATGTTCAGATTGAACGGAGCTCAATGAGAAGAGTTGCTGGAGGAAGCGAGCGAGCGAGCGAGCAAGTCCCGATTGTACAGAAGTCAAAGAGAACGTGAACGTGTGAGCGATCGATAACGAACGGCCGTTCCGGCGCATCATCGCGGTATGTTCCGTCTCGTGTTCCGTCTCGAGTTCCGTCTCGAAATCAAAATCGGTCAGATCGTCCAATCGATTTCGCTCTCCAAATCAAAATCGGTAAGATCGTTATGTACCTCACGCAATTTATATAGTAGTAGATAAGTCGAGACACATGAGATCACAAGCAACAGCTTGCCAATCTTGCAGTTCTTCCATAGAAAACGTCCTCAATTTCACGTCCGCCTTTGAACACAACTTAAAGTCCCCAGTATTCAGCCCTTGACACTAACTCACATCCCTCTGAGAGCTAGACTATCTTCACATCACACACTCGAAATGGGTATCAAGAGATATACGCGATGGAAATGCGCACGTATTGGCCAAAGATATCACCGCAGAGTGCAGAAATTGATAAGTAGATAAGACATAAGATTCATCGTAGCACCTATTGCAAGAGTATCGACGGTCAAGACGTTCCGAGTCGGCTCAACGTGCAATAATCTTGTCGCCTGTTCGATGATATAGAGGGCATGCTCCTTCTTGATACGCCCTTAGCGATAGAAGTGGTCTTTGAGAAACGCGACGTCTGACTTGCTCTTCTCCGTCTCATCAGCATCGTAATAGGGCAGGCAAGAGTACAGACGACCCGTTGGTCAGTTGCGTGTCGCACGCGTCGGAGTTCTGTCGGCAACCGAACTCTGTTTCGAAAGAGGATCGCGAGTGACGCGGAGCTAATTTGCCTTGCAAAGGTCCACGAACAAGGACTAGCACACAGCTACTCTACAATTAGTTAGTCTACTGAAGAAAGCTAGGGCGCAACGCGCAACGTCAGATGCCAGCTCTCGTCCACGTGTGGGGAGGACGTGGTAGTCATCATCACGGCGGAAACCTGGTTGGGCATGTTCGAGGAGCTGGTTGAGACACCCACGAACTTGGTTGGCATTGGTAGGATTCCCGCCACACTCAAAACATCCTCTGAACGAGAAGAAAGACAGGAGACGCTTATGGATAAGTTCATGATTTCCCCCAACGGCGCGGTCGGTGGAGATGGCCGGAGTGTTGAGGAAAGGCGGGGCAGCCCTGAGTTTCGATCAGCTATGTGCCCGAGGAGTCAGGTACTCAAGTACTCAAGCTTCTTCAAGCTTCAGATTTCAGGGGCCAAGGCCGGTTTGGCGTGAGAGTTGACGTGAGGACCGTTAAGGTTGCTGATTCCAATCAGATCACACATGTTGATGACATGTCGATCTGGCCCTCGAGCCAGGCACTCCAACACGATGTCCGTCTTTTAGCAAAAAACCCCTGTAAAAGTGAATGTAACGTGGGTGAGTTGTGAGGGTGGAAGGTTAACCGTCTCCGGATCAAGCCTAAACCCGGACCGCGTGCAAGGCACATTTCCCAATTCAGCGTCGCAACGTTGTGGGAATAGCACTACAGTACCCTCATCGACCGCCATCTCTTCATCCATCACGGACACACGCCCATTCTGTAGAAACTTCTGGATTTTCCAGGCCTTGCTGAACCGCATCCGCAAACTACATCTGGCAACTCCCTCCCCCGGGCCCTGCCAAGGTGTCCTGCGTCCGTCCGTTAAACGTCGATCTAGACCTGCCCGCTTTTGCGAGGACAAACTGTATATTTCTGAAACATAAGGCTATATATGAGAACCCTATGTGCTGTATGGCTGTCACACGCATATGACCAAATGACACACGTGTGTGAGGGACAGGTGCCTTTAACAGATGGGCGTATGACCGTTTGATTAGGTTGGGTACGTTGGGGGTCTTTGCGTTGATGTTGAGCGACCTGAGGTTATCGGATGCTCCCCCCCCCCGTCCCCCCTAGAGAAAGAAAACCCAAAGAAACGATGTTTATTCCATCTCCATTACATCCGCCAAGGTATACATATTTCCACTGCGACTTACACAGAGCCGACTAGACAATTAAACAATAAGTAACAGTAGGGGTAAGGTGTCGTTAGAGGGCGTGAATCAGTACTACAATACAATACAATAAACCCCGTGAATCGCATTCGTTTCCAGTGGTGTCATGATGCAGCGCAGTAAGCCGGTGGTACGATGCCGTCTTCGCTTTGTTGACCCGTGATCAACCGTTCGAATGTCATGTTGCGTTCGTATAATACGTCCACCTCGCTCGGTGACCGTTCGTCAGGTTGCGGGAATACACCCGCAGCAACCTGGCTCTGCAGTATGACCGAATCATGCGGGCGGCGCAGTGCGTGCCCACGGTTCTCGGACGGCGCGTATGGTGGTGCAGCAGGGCATTCCGAGTAGCGCGGGAGAGCGGTGTGCTGGGCGTTTGACAGAGACTGAAGGGACGAGACGAGACCGACGCAGGTGTGAGTACGGCAAATTTCCTGCAAAAAAGTATGCGAAAATTGCAGGGACGCACCGAAAGAAGGTGCACCGGCACTCGCATCGTGAGGTCAAAAAACTTCAGCTTCCCCATTTCTGGGTCTATTTCTCGTTCTCCCGCTCGCTGAACGCGGACCACGACCTTGAGGGTGTGAGAGATCTCGATCGGCGCACGCTTGTTCTTGTTTGAAAAGTGTAGTATGCCGTCTACATCGGGCACTCTCAAAGCCATGGGGAACGTCCAAGGACCAGGACCCGTCAACTTCGCTATGAATTGAGTCGAGTTATCATCAGTATTGAGAATACTGTATAGTGGAGAATCCATGAGTGAGGTCGTCTGGGGGACCGGAAGAAGCGGGGTATTTTCGTCTCTAGACTCAAGGGTGAGGAGTTTGAATCGCCGTTCCCGGTTCCGTACGGAACGCAGATGGCGAGAAAGAGTAGTAGTATTCCACCCGCTCTGCTAACATGAGCGATTGTGATCAAATAAGGGCAATAGGGTGCATTACCTTCAAGCCGCACTAAGATTTTGAATACCTTTACTTTTGCCATAGGCAACAAGGTGAGTGTTAGTGGCACAGTGCCGCCGATTGGGAACATTCGACCGGACAACGTGAGCGTATACTGCAGTTGGTCTTCCCAAGTCCGGTCCATGGTGACGACGTCGAAACTTTCCCTGTTGTCTTCACTGGGAGATGCAACGAGAACGACCTCGCGCTCGGCACGGAGCTTAGACGTGAATGCGCCTGGGCGATGAACTGTGGCCTTTAGACGCCAGGTGACAGAGCCATAGTCGCATCGCATTGTAGGAGGTACGTTGGAAGGAATTGCAAAAGAGATTGGGAATGTGTATGTCCCTGCGGGTTGATCACTGAGAATGAGGTGGCGTAGGAGGACAACAGCCGTACCCTTCTTGAACTCATGCCAGCCATCTCCTGAAACCTCTGAGCACTGTTCGTTATCCAAACCACCAGCTTCAGGCGGATGCCCAAAATGGTTGGAAGGGGGGTGAGAATGGTCATCGCCCCTGCTCTCCGCTCCCCGTTGTGATGGACCATGTTCTCGGGAGGGGCCACTGACGCTCCGCACCGCTTCTAATATCGAACTCGACACATTGGCGAGGCTAAACCGCGCGCTCAAGCGCCCACGACTCGGGAAACCCGGGGCCTCCGATGTGTTGTCAAAAGAGGTCACCCGATGAGTCTCGCCCGCGGTTGAGGAATTGCGGCGCCGCGGCGAACGCGAGCTACCCATGGGTGACGCCGTTAAATCACCATCTTCGGATAGAACAGGTGAATAAGGATTAAAAGTTGGCGGGAGCGCGAATGTGGCTCTTGAGGAGGAAGCTCCAGTGGGAAGATAGAGTCGTCTGCGCTCGGGCGAGCGCGGCCCCGTTCTCTGCCTCGGAGCATATCAACGGGACCCGGATCGGGCGTCGATGATGAGTGGGAGGGACGACGAGGATGGATGGGCTCGTCTTCGTCGGCATAGTCAGAGAGGCGAGGTTCGAGGGAGCGGGCACGCCGCTTCGTGGTGGTACCGCGCGGCGCGGTGAAGAAGATGCGGGAGGCGGAAAACAGCTTGTTCTTTTCGTCCATCTGCGCTTGATAACGGGTGCTCGGTGCTAGACATATCGTAACAAAAGGAGGTCTATAGAGAGAGAAGACAAACGTACCTTCTGTCCATGTCGTTACTGACTCGCCGATGAGGTCGACTTGGATGCTGGAGATGCGGGTTGGCTTACATAAGGTGAGGATCAAGAGACCACGGAGCATGGATGGCGGAACATTTTCATGCAGACGAGCGGAAAAATCGGGTGTACGAAGGAAGAGGACGGACTCTGTGAGGGAGAGAGAGAGAGAATTCTTGAGAGGCCTCATGGCGAAGTGAGCATAGCGAAAAGAGCTCTCATGGAAGAGACGAGCTTATATTCATATTCGAAAAAATAAAGTTGTCTACCACCACTGACAGAACCAGTGGGCGTACTCGGATCGGAACTCCAGGACGGCTCAAGGATAAGGTACACGGTCTGGTCACCGGGGTGTCCGGTGGGCGCAGCGGGGTGACGTGGGTCCCTGTTGTGGTATTTCGCCCGCTTTCCTCCCTCTGCTTCCTCGTCCCCAGGACTGTCGCTGGATTGGACTCTCGTCCGTCCCTCCCTCCCCCGCTCCCTTTCCCCTCACCATCACCCCTTCTATTCTTTTTGCCTCTGTCGAATTACTTGCGTTAGTTCGCCTGCTGGCAGGTCATTTTTCGAAAAGACCACCTCGCCTGCCCCACCCCACTCACAAAAACTCAGATCTCTTCCCCTTCCCAACAGGCGACCCTCGTCCACATTCGTGAGTTTAATTTCCTCGCCTTTCCAACTCTCTCGATCTCTATTCCTCGTCCTCGTCCCTTTCTTCCTTTCAACGTTCTCCTCCCTTTACTCGTGGCGTGTGCCGCAGCTTGCCTATCATATCCACCTCTCGCCCTAGTTCTTCCGATCATGCTTGGGCACGACCGCAGCTTCATGGCTTTTCACGGATCTGTGCCATCTCTCGACTTGTCTTTCTTACCTTACACACACATTGTCGTCCTTTTTGACAGTCCTTATCAAACTTCCTGGCCGCGCTTGGCTCACCTTCTCTTGATAGAATGAGCAGATCCGCAACAGCGTCAACGCCAAAGAATCCTTCTCAGCTTCCGCCAAAGTCTGTTTGGGCACGGGGCCCTCCACAACAAAGCAGCGCGAATACTACTCCACGCTCACAATCTCCTGCCCCACCTACCCCCGTTTCTGCCACAAATCCCGCCGCCTTTCATGCAACTCATTCCCGCCGTCCGAGCACCCTTGGTCAAGGGGTCTCCGTAAAAGATGGTGTCAACATCCCACGAAACGCGGTGAAGCAAGGTATTTTTTTCATCTCCACTTCCTCGCCCACACCTCCCTCACATTTACGTCATCAAGGTTTACCTGTGACCTTTGGCTCGATAGATGATGCTCCGGCACCCATCTCTTCTTCACCAGCATCTGCACCCGCGGTCAAACCTGTCGAGGGTGTTAAATCTTTTGGCTCCCTTGCCGTCCAGAATGGTGGCTCCGACCCCGCAAAGTCTGCGGTAACCAGCCGACCCCCACCCCTCTCCGCCCCTTCAATTTCATCGCCTCAGCCTGCGGTTGCCCCGACATCCACGTCGTCAACGGCTCCGAAGATTGATAAGAAGAGCATCGCAAAGTTTTTCCAGGGTCCCTCCCAGTCCGCAGTGACCCCTCCTGCAGAGGCGGCTTCCCCTGCATCACGATCTGCCGCCTTGCCTTCCCAGCAACCTGGTCAGAGTCAACCATACCAGCCTCCATTCGCTCCGGGGGCTATACGCCAGGGTCAAAATGGTAATTCTTCAACGCCTCGGTCCCCGGTTTATACCCGTCCCATGTCGAACGGCCAAAATAATAGCGTCGGTGTCAGTGGTCGGCCGCAAGCTGGTTCTGGCGGTCCCAGTGCTGGTCCCGCGCCTACGGCTTTGCCTAGCCCGAGACTGACACCCCATCCGCCTCCAGGTCCACCTGGTGGTATGCCTCCCCCCCCCACCATGTGGCAACCCTATTACGTGTGTCTTCCCCATTTATTCGATGACATCAATTCACATGTTCCTCTGCGCTTTAGTATTCCCACCCTTCATTCGTTCCTGGTGTACCCTCTCCAGAGCAATTTTATCAACCACAATGGCCCGGCCACCTTCTCCCACCCCAGCATCAACCGCCGCCACCTCATCATGCCCCAGGTCCAGTACCACCTTCCTCAAGTTTGCCAATGTCACCAAGAAACCCGCCTTTGCCCTTACAACAGATGCCCGGTACCCCTACCCAGTCGCATGCCATCCCTCCCATTCTTCACCCCCCTCACCCACCGGCTCCTCACCCTGCGCCTACTCTCACTTCCCCTCCACCCACACCTTTGACTGCTAATCGCTCGACTTCTCTCAGCGCCAATGCAGGTGCTTTCGTTCCTGGGAAGAAAATCTCTATCAAGAATCCTTCTGGACAAGAGGTTAATCTTCTTGATACACTGAAGCGACCTCCCTCGGCCACCGTTCCCCCTACTCCACCTTCTCCTGTTAAAAAGGATCTTAAGCGGCACCCCATTCGGATTGAGAGCGAGGAGCAGAAAGAAAAGCGGCTCGCCGAAGAGAGAGCGAAGGGGAATGAAATCGAGGAGAAGATCAAGCCAAATGAAGCTTTGGTCAAAGCTAATGAGGAGGCTACCCGCCGCGAGGAGCAAGAGCGTCGCAGAGCGGAGGAAGAACGCAAAGCGAAAGAGGATGCCGAGCGCGCTGAGAAAGAGCGGAAGGAAGCCGAAGCCCGTGCTGCCCTTGAGAAGGAGCGCAAGGAAGCCGAGGAGCGTGCCCTTCGAGAGGAAGCAGAACGCAAAGATGCTGAAGAACGTGCAGCGAGAGAGGCGCGCGAAAGGGATGAGCGGGAAAAAGAGCGCTTGCGCCTAGAAGCGGAGGCCCGCGCCCTCCGCGAAGCCGAGGAGAAAGCAGAAAAGGAGCGTGCGGAACAGGAACGGCTACAAAAGCTCCAGAGGAGGAGGAATCTCGCGCGAAGGAGGAAGCCGAACGACAGCTCAGGCACAGGAACACGCAACCGAGCCCTCTGAGGACGCTCATGCGTCCGCCGACGAGTCTACCTCTCTCCCAGAAGAAGGCGAGATTGAGGACGAGGTATCCCAGCCCTCAATTAACAAGACGGAAGAGTTGGCTTCCGCTGACAAGGCTGATCCTACGTCGCCGTCACCGCCACCACTGGTGCCTCCTGCGGAATCTCCGACCAAGTCCTCGGAGAAGGAACCTCTCCGAATCGACACCTCTCTCCCTTCTCCAGAACACCAGCGGAGGCGCCCCGGTCCGCTAAATCTCCAGACAGCTATTAATGCTAACATTGCTCCGCCTTTGCCATCCGCGCTTGCCACTGCTCGCCATATTGAAGACATAAACCGGATCACTTACCCTCAGGGTATCAAAAGTCCCAAAGTTGAGCTCAATGTTAATACCCAGAAGGGCAAATTCCGGTACGTCTTCCAGAGCAACGCCAGTGCACGCTTGTTTCTCAACATGTGCCATTGGTAGCTATGATCGCGACTTTTTATTGCAGTTCATGAATATTTGCAAGGAGAAGCCTGATAATCTCCCACCGCTGGATGTTATCGGGCTAGAACCGAGTGACACTTCTCATACGATGTCTCGAGGCGGTTCTGGCCGCAATCGAACATCGAGTAGTATGTCTATGCCTGGTAACACGCGGTCGGCATCTATTGGTCTTGGTTTCTTACCTGGCTCTATGGGCAAGAGCGCCGGGAGTGGATTCCAGATGGGCCAGTTCTCGACCTCGGCGGGCAAGATGTCGAGCGAAGAGCGTTTTCTCGCCAGTACCAGTCGTTCCACATCTGTCAGTGGTGGGCCACTCGGTACCCGTCCCCCTACGATGGTTCGCACCATCAGC
Source organism: Russula dissimulans (assembly GCA_022376545.1). Lineage (NCBI taxonomy): Eukaryota > Fungi > Basidiomycota > Agaricomycetes > Russulales > Russulaceae > Russula > Russula dissimulans. The sequence continues at coordinate 19,291 of WTXJ01000205.1, read as the reverse complement.
CAAAGCGGCACTGCTCGTGAGCGTACGCGCAGCAAGCGAGGCGCCAATGAGTCTAACCGTACCACGGTCATCGGTAACCCAGGCCCTACCGCCCCTGTTTCTATGATGGGACCCCCTATGGAGCTTATTGCACCTCTAGAGGTATCTGCGAACCGTTGGGTGGCGGGGCAGTACGCGTCGCGGGGTTCTGGTCATGATGCCGAATCACCCGAGATGGTCGAGCGAAAGGTCAAGGGGCTGTTGAATAAGCTCACTATGGAGCGCTTCGACTCTATCTCAGACCAAATTATCGCATGGGCCAACAAGTCGGAACGGGAGAAGGACGGACGGACACTGATTCAAGTCATCAAGCTCGTTTTCGAGAAGGCCACCGATGAAGCGACATTCTCCGAAATGTATGCTCGCTTGTGCCGCAAAATGATGGAACAGATCAGTCACAAGGTTCAAGATGACGGTATCAAGAATGTCGAGGGCAAGCCATTTGCTGGTGGGCAATTGTTCCGGAAATATTTGCTAAACCGCTGCCAGGAGGACTTCGAGCGTGGGTGGGTCGCCAAGGAGACAACTGCTGCTGCTGCCGCAACCAAGGCAACCGAGGACCGGGCAGTCAAGGAAGCCAACGAAAAGACCAAAGGAGGCGAGGATTCCGAACTGTACTCGGACGAATATTATGCCGCGTCTAAGGCAAAACGTCGTGGATTGGGTCTTATCCGTTCATTGGCGAACTCTTCAAGTTGCAAATGTTGACAGAACGTATCATGCACGAGTGCATAAAGAAGCTCCTCGGAAACGTAGAAAATCCTGAGGAGGAGGAAATCGAGAGTCTGTGCAAGCTCTTGTCAACAGTCGGCAGTCTACTTGATACGCAGAAAGCTCGGGCACACCTGGATGTGTACTTTTCGCGCATGCGAGAGCTGACGAAAACAAGAACGTCAACCATCGCATGATGTTTATGCTCCAAGTTCGTATTATGACCCTTTATGTTTTGTCCCTGACCGTTCCTGACTGGCATGCTTTCTCAGGATGTCGTCGAGCTACGTGAACGTAAATGGATCCCTCGCAATGCCGTCGCTGCTCCCACAACGATTGCTCAAGTACATGAGGCAGTAGTTATTATGTTGCTTGTAGGGCGCCCTCGACTCATAACGGATCGTATAGAATGCCAAAGAGAAGCTTGCTCAGGAGAAAGAATCTTATATGCGGCAGAATACCAGCATGTCTCGTGGCGGATCTCGTCGCGGCGGCAACCGCGATGCTGCAGAGGCTCCTCACCCGAGGGATGGTCAGTTGCTGGCTCCACTGCCCCTGCCCGCCAGCCACCGAAGGCAGGCGATCTATCACACTTTGGAAAGATCAGCAAGGCGACGCCGATATCCTTCGGCCCTGGTAGTGTCTTCGCTGGCAAGAAGGGAGCAGACCCTAAGAACCGTGATCCACCGATGTCCCGAACACCCTCGACGAGTTCAAACATGTTCTCAATGCTCCAGAATTCCGATGCAGCTGTTGAGCCTCCTACGTCTAAGGGCAGCCGCCCGCCCAGCAGGAAGCCCAGCGTAGATCTAGGCGCGGGAAGCACACCTGAACTTGCCCCACAGCGGCGGAGGCTCCAGCTACTTCCGCGGTCCAAGCCCGTTGGAGAAGAGTCGAAAGTGTCTACTCCTGCCGTGTCTGACGCTGGCTCGGACGATGAGGTTGGAGGAGAAAGTGGGACCCATACCCCAGCTGCCATGTCGGAGGCAGAGGCCAGAGCGAAGATTGGAGAGGACACAAAGGAATTTTTCAGCGTCCGCATGCTCGATGAGGCCGAATCGTACTTCTCTAGTCTTCCACCGGAGCACCATCACTTGCTGGTAGATTCCCTGGTCATGAAGTCCATTGACATGAAGGAGCCGGACGTGACGCTGGTGGGCAACCTCTTCGTCCGTATACGAGAAAGGACTTGTGCGGTCCCGCTGTCTTGGAGGAAGGATTCAACGGATTGGCAGAGCTCCTGGATGACCTCGCGGTTGATATACCGAAGGCTTGGTCGTACTTTGTCATCTTGTTGAGGGGTCTGGCTTAGACCAGGACGAGGAGCGGCGCGGTCGGATAGCAGAAAAGACAATGAACCCCGATAAACTCAATGGACTGTTGTAGCCATGGTATTGCTTGGATCTTCTGCTCGTTCGTCCTGTGTCATTTCTCGCTCACTAGCTTACTGTACGACTCGCTAAGCATCCGTTACTCTATATCCTCTACCGTCTTTCATTTCTCATGTTCGTTCATCATCCTGGCACATTACTTATTTTCATCTTCCACTCTGTTGCATGGGTTATGTATATTGATAGCATGTTCCCTCTTCTGCGCACTTATAGAGATCAAGTGAAATTCCATGCCACTATCTGTCATCACTTGCTCTTTGACCTCCTCCATCAATGTTCGAACCCACGACGAAGAATACGGAGTCCGATGCTCCCATTCGTGCAACCGACAACGACGCCGCTATCGCACGTCTCTCCGCCGTGCGAAAGGGTTATCTCACCGATCCTTACATCGCCGCGCTCATCCCCCGTGCCCACTTACAACCACCGCGCCCGCCGCTGATCAACATAGGCACCTATCTCCGCTCGCGGGGCATTGACCATCTCATCGACGGTTGGTTTCGTCTGGCTGGTGGACGCAAAGTACAGATAGTGAGCCTCGGTGCGGGTAGCGACACCCGTTTTTGGCGTCTAGCTGTGCGTTTTTGTCCCTTGTTTGGTCTAGCAACGGAGGAAGTGGTTTGTGGGTGAACCGACGATGACGACTTGACGGTCTGTTTTGTTAGCTAGAATGGCCCACATGCCGCGCAATTGCAGCGGTATATCGAAATCGATTTTGCGGAGAATACTGCGCGCAAGGTCATGTCGATACGGAAGAGTAGGGTCTTGAGCGCCGCTTTGGGGGGTGCTGGTACTGGCGATGTCTCTGTTGGTATGTACGATATACGGTTTCACGGACCCCTTCCCCATCCCCCTCGCCATTCATCTCATTTGGTCGTCATTCTCACGCAACGCGGTTTTCTTCTGTTTACCTTTGCGCGTCCCCCTCCCCTTCACCTCGCCTTGCCTCGCCTCGCTTCTGCGCCGCACCGCGCGGGCAGGTGGAGGAGGGACTGCGCTTCGTGCGCCGGTGTATAGCGTTCTCCCCGTGGATGTACGATTACCGCCGGCTACCTCATTGGCACCGCTTTTGAGCTCGAGATCGGCTGGTGGTGAAACCGGCGATGATGATGAGGAGCCGCCACCACTGCTCTCTCCGACGCTGCCGACGCTGCTGCTGTTCGAATGCGTGCTGGCGTATATGGACCCGGCCGCGTCCAACGCGCTCGTTCGATGGTTCGTCGACTACTTTGCTGCGCCGCCGCCGCTCGCGGGCGGCGCAGGAACCACATCCACGGCGGCGGGAGCGCCTCTTGGGGGCGTTGTGTACGAGATGTTCAAGTTGAACGATGCGTTTGGACGGGTCATGCTGAACAACTTGAAGGTGCGTGCGTGCAGTCGCCCGCCCACCACCACCACCCCTCCTTCCGCGCACGTGTTTTTCACATACTTCATGGAGGCTGAATTTTTATTTTTATTTTTTTCCTCTTGTGGGTCACGTCACACAACAACCACATACTACTATACCTCTGGTAGTCACGCAACGTGTCACTCCCTGGCGCAGAGCCATATCACGATCTCGCCTCGCTCTCGCGCAGGTTCCTCGATTTGGGCTTCACGACGGCACAGGCGGTCACGCTGCGCGAGATCAGGCGGCGGTACGTCGAGCCGCGGGAGTTGCAGCGGCTCTCGCAGCTAGAGTTGCTCGACGAGGTGGAGGAACTCGAGCTGATGTTGGACCACTACGCCATTTCTTGGGGCGTGAAGTTTCCCGAGGGTTGGCGTCAAGGGGATGGCGCGTGGGGGCTGCTCATGTACGATCGACACTAGTACTGTACTTCGAGTCCATACGGAAGCTGTTGCTCTGATTGTTAATGAATAATTGTTGTGGTACCACGGCCTAAGTTCATTCGCGATCAATGGAAGATGTGGCTGGGTTGCTATCTTGGGGTTACAGAGCGAGACTTCACATCAATCATTGGCCGCCGGTACATTTTCCATTCTTCCTACAAGTGTCGTAAGTGATGATATGCCAATTACCATTCTTCTAGTCCCAGAGCCATGGGAAGAGGCCTCCTAATACTGTAGCACTAAGGTTATGCGCGGTCATGGGATAGCGTGGTTTTCGCTCGAGCCACTAATAGCACCACCTATCAATAACCTAATATAGCAGCTGCGGCGCGGCATCGTGATTCGTTGATGACTGGCAGCACGGACTCACAGTAGTCGGCTGATCAATACAGCATGTGGGTGCACGAGAGTGACGAATGATATCGTTCTTCTGATCATATGGTGCGCTCTTTAGGCCTGGTACGGCGAGGGCGCGACGGAGTCGGCGAGCCAGTCAGGTGGGCCCGAGCTTGAGTATAGTTTCCAAGACAGCTCATTTCAAGTTAACTCGGTAGTGCACCGCCCGGCCATCAGACTACAGTAGCAGTAGTTCTCCTCACCTGAGGAAATCACGACCGGTCTGGGATAAGTTGCCCATGAGACTCTGGCAGATGACTCCCGTGGTGGCTCTTGGAATGCAGAACAAAAAGTTGTCGTCACGTGTTGTAACCGACCCTCATGGTCGGTCCTGCGACCAATCTGCCAGTGGCTCTGTGAACCAAATTCCAGGAGCACAATTGAGTGTTTGAACTCACGACTCCGATTTGGTGTATAATCGCAGGCTGGTCACGGCGCAAAGGTGTCGTGGTGCGCAGCCATTCGACGCCAGAGACAACTTGAATCCTTGAAGAAACACCCTCCGAGTCACCGCCAGCCCCTACGAGGGCTCAATTAGGTACAGCATATGACCATCATAAATCCGATTTGAGCTTACCCTGAAGGAAAGGAACTTGCCAACCGACACCAGAGCTTGATTTGAATACCCTTTGTCACACCCCGACTCAGACATTTGCTGACCGAAGCTGCTCATGGCTGCTAACTTGCTTCGGAGCACACCGGGCGGACTAGTATGAGATTTCAGACATGTAGAGCGGGGCCAAAATTCATGCGAGACCGACTGATAATCTCCGCATCTCGCATCTCGCATCTCGCTTCAAGCTCCTGCCGCTGCAGCTTTGTCTATTTCGTCGACAACAAAGGGTGTAACAGTGGACCATCGAACTTTTGCAGTCGGCTTTCACAAGTCAAGGATACAGGGAAAGAGAAACCTTGTCTCATAGTAAGTTCACCCGAAAGGTTAACAAAAGATCTCAAACTAAATAGACCTCGCAAGGCAGGAAACACAAAACACCCACATCGAACGTAGTAGAGTGGTATATCGGCGTTCATGAGAAGCCTACAAGAATCGTCATCCATCGTCTTATCGCAGACCGCCGGCGCGTCAGATCCAGCGGAGCTGAGCGATAATACAATCGGTTAGCTGGTTCGCTCGTTAAAGTCACCAACGCCGCCCGCACTGAATCTCTTGCTTCCGCCCAGGCATACGATAGTTCGCCTAGTTCTTGAAGCGTGACAACACCCGGGGACACATCATCAGGTATGACATCCGTGACTGCAATATGGGCTGAGACACTTTCGAACAGAACCTTCAGCCCGAGAGTCGTCTTCTGTTGCAAATTCAGGGCTTTCTTGTACGATGCTTTGAACTTTCTCGGGCCTGGCGAACAGTAGTGTCCGTATGTATCAGTGTGAACTGGTAAAGGGTGATGACTGGTTCCAAGACAGACCTTCAAGTTGGCCATGGATAGCACTTTCCGCAGAAATGCCTGTTGTTTCGAATCGGGATCTCGTGACACATTCTTGAAGTTTGTGTAAGGGCTCTACATGAGAGGATACAGGCCCAGAAGTATGGGGAGGGCAAGTCATAATCTCCGCATACTTGACACAGCGCTGTAAGAAACCAAGGCACAGGTCTCTGTTCTCTGCGCAAGCAAGTTCGAGTCGCAGGGCTAGAGACATGCCCAAGTGTGAAACATGCTCCAACGAGGCGCTGGAGCGGATGCGCTTCAACCCTTCTTTGAGCGAGTCCATCGCGGGTAGCAACGAGAAGACTGTTGTCCCGATGTCCGAGTCTCTTCCCTGCACGCCCTCAGTCTAGAGGGCCACAAAACCGATACAGAAAATAGACAAACAGTTGAAGAGTGTGCATTCTTGCGGCGTAGGGTTTGAGTATCACTGGCGCAGCTTGATCGCCCGGCCTAAACAAGGCATTTGGTCATTCGGGAACGCACTAGTAAGGTACATTACCATACCTTCGCGTACTCGATAGCTTGTTTGATGCTTGCATGAAAGTGTTTCCAGCTCTCGAAATCTTTCAAGTCAATGCGACGCATCCTGAGGGCTTTGACCGCGCGGCGTATCTCATCTGTCCAAAATTTGTCCAGTTCCTCGTAACATCGCCGAATTTCAGCCAGTACGGAGTCAACCTCGCTGAACAGATCGAAGTCTTCCGGAAGTGGCTGGGGTAGTGCTGAAAAGCAAGTCTGAACACTTTGCTCGTGTATATGACAGGAGAGTGCCTTGCCTGTTACACGAACATCCTTCATAGTGGCAACTGTTCCAGACTCGTACGACTTTCTCAGAGTGACGGCCTGTCCGTGTAACATTTTTGCCATAGCCAAGCGTTTCTCCAATGCCTCTAGGAAGGACCTTTGCTGTTGAATCTCGCTTGAGATGTCGCGCAGATATTTACTGGCATATTCCTCGCTCAGTTGCAAAAACTCGATGTAACGCTCTTTTTGCCTCTTGAACGTTTCACGCAACTCGACTACTTGTCTCGATAGCTGAGATCGGTGTGTTTCAGGAGCGGAGGACGCAAGTTCCTGGAGACGGTCAATTAGGCTGGAAAGCTTGTCCATGTTTATGATCCAGGAAGACAGTGTTGGGTGATGTTTATTTGGGGGCTTCTTGATGCGCAAAGGGACAGAGGATGATGAGGGGATGTGTCCCTGAGTGGGTGTGGGTGACGTACTGTCTCCTCGAGGTGCATCATTAGACGCATCCGAGGGACTCTGCACCGGTAGGTCCGTGTCCTCGGGACGAGATGGGGTGTCCTCTGCCTCATCGAGTTCATCAGTGGTGTCTAGTCGCCGCTTCACTTGGGGGGGTAACTGTCCCTGCACTATACGTCGCTGCACATCGCCAGCGTCAGTACCAGCATCAGATGGTGTCGGGTTATAACCCTCATTCGGGAGTGTCATGCTCAGGCTGTGAAAGGGGACAGGAGGTGGTGCGAGGACATATTCCTGTGTGGGCGAAGGTGGCGTACTGTTTTCGTTGAGACTTTGGTGGTGAGTTGTGAATGGGTTGTCCACCGTCTCATTAAGGCCGCTCGTGATGTCTGATCGTCGCTCCACTTGATGCAGCAATTGTCCTCGCGCTATGCACCGCTCCGCGCCTACGCTACTAGTAGGACTTGCGTCGCGCGGCGATTCGGGCAGGTCGGGTTCCGGTCGACATGAGGCTTCTCCGGCCCTGGTGCGGTGAGTCGCGGTGGTGGTGGTATCCGCTTGTGGCGGTGGTGTCGCCCGCTCGAATGTTTCGACAGGGGCAGACCTTCTCCTTGATTGGGTACCCCATAGGTCCTCCCCGGGCCACATCTTTTCCCTCCTCTTCCGTCTTTTTTCAATAAATCTAGTACGCGCGTACTCCATCAAACCCTCAGCAGGGGTAGTAGTAAATTCCTCAGGCAAGGCTAAGATCAACTTTGGATCGTATATTTCGTACGCTTCCAGCCTGAGATTTCTGTGGTCGGACTCTTCATGGATGTCCCTCAAGTGGTACACGAGCGCCTCTTTACGGTCACCCCGGCAGGAACAAGATCGGTGAGGACACTCAATCCAGAACGGGAGAGTCTATCCATGTTAGATACCCGCCCCTGCTGCCTGAATGAAAACAGTCATACCTGGGCCTGCTGCGAGGTATGGATACTAGGAACTTGATCGTGATGCATGTTGCAGTAAGAGAGCAACGTGTAAGTACTGGCGCAACACACCGCACAACATAATATAAAGTTGCACGTTTTTTCCGCACAGGATTACAAATTTAAGGGAAAAGGGAAAGTGCGCGGCCGGAAGTGGACCTTCGATCCTTTGCAGTCGGCTTTCACAAGTTAAGGACACAGGGAAAGAGAAAGCTCGTCTCATGGGTCCACCCGAAAAGCATCAGCAAAATGACATGCTGCTGGAATCGCTGGCACCAGTAATGCCAGCAGATCCAGCACTCTAGTGGGCCATATAGAGCCATCAGAAAGGACGAGAAATAGTACAGCAACTAGAGCTAGCCATCTACTATTACACCTAGGTTGACGAATTGAAGATCTCAGACAAATAGATCTCGCAAAGCAGCAAACACAAAATTACCCACGTTAAACATAGTAGGGTAGTATATCGACGTTCATAATAAATACGCAACATTCGTCATCCATCGTCTTATCACAGACCGCCGCCACGTCAGATCCAGCGGGGCAGAGCGATGATACAATCGGTTAGCTCGTTAAAGTCACCAACGCCACCCGCACTGAATCTCTCGCTTCCGCCCAGGCATACGATAGTTCGTCCAGTTCTTGAAGCGTAACAACAACAGGGGGGACATATTCAAGTATGACATCCGTGACTGCGACATAGGCTGAGACAATTTCGAACAGAATCCTCAACCCGAGAGCCGTCTTCCGTTGTAAACACAGGGCCTTCTCGTACGAGGCTTTGAACTTTCTCGACCCTGGCGAACAGTGGTGTCCGCATGTATTAGTGCAAACTGTTAACAGGTGATAACCGGCTCGAAGACAGACCTCGGGCATGGACTGCACTCTCCGCAGAAATACTTGTTGTTTCGAATTGAGATCTCATGACACATTCCCGAAGATCATGTAAGGACTCTGCATGAGAGGATACAGGCTCAGCGATATGGGGAGGGTAAGTCATAATCTCCGCGTACTGGACACAGCGCTGTAAGAAACTAAGGCACGACTCGGAGCCTCTGTTCTTTGTATAAGCAACTTAGAGTCGCAGGGCTAGAGACGTGCCCAAGTGTGAAACATGCTCGAACGAGGCGCTCGAGCGGATGCGCTTCAATACTTCTTTGGGCGAATCTATTGCGGGCAATAAGGAAAAAACTGTCGACTCGATGTCCTCTCCCTGCACGCCGTCAGTCTAAAAGGTCGATAAAACGATACAGAGAATAGACAAATAGTTGAAGAGTGCGCACTCTTGCGGCGTAGGGGTTGAGTATCACAGCTTGGTGGTCGAGTCTGAAGAGGGTATTTGGTCATTTGGGGAAGCGCTAGCGCGGTACATTACCATACCTTCGAGTACTCGATGGCTTGTTTAATGCTCGAACGGAAGTTTTTCCAGCACTCGAAATCCCTTAGGTCAACACGACGCATCTCGAGGGCCTTGACCGCGCGGCGTATCTCATCTGTCCAAAATTTGTCCAATTCCTCGTAACATCGCCGAATCTCAGCAAGCACCAAGTCAACCTCGCTGAACAGGTCGAAGTCTTCTGGAAGTGGACGGGGTAGTGCTGAAAAACAAGTCTTAACACTTTACTTCTGCATAAGACAGGAGAGTGCCTTGCCTGTTACACGAACATCTTTCATACTGGCAACTGTTCCGGACTCGTGCGACTTTCTCATAGCAACGGCCTGCCCCCGCAACATTATTGCCATATCCAAGCGTTTCTCCAACGTCTCCAAGAAGGAGCTTTGTTGTTGAATCTCGCCAGAGATGTTGAGCAAATACCTGCTGGCATATTCTTCGTTCAGTTGCAAAAACTCGATGCAACGCTCTTGTTGCCTCTTGAATGTTTCACGCAACGTGACTACTTGTCTCGATAACTGAGATCGGTGTGATTCAGGAGCGGAGGACGCGAGTTCCTGCAGGCGGCCAATCAGATCGGAAAGCTTGTTCATGTTCTTGATCCAGGAAGACAGCATTGGGTGAAGTTTATCTGGGGGTGCCTTAATGCGCAAAGGGACAGAAGAGGATGATGGGATGTGTCCCTGAGTTGGTGTGATTGACGTTCTGTCTCTCCGAAGTGCATCATTAGACGCATCCAAGAGGCCCTGCATTGGTAGGTCCGTGTCCTCAGGACGAGATGGGGTATTCCCTGCCTCAACGAGTTCATCAGTGATGTCTGGTCGTCGCTTCACTTGGGGGCTTGACTGTCCATGCACTATTGGAAGAACAGAAGAGCTTTCAGCGCGAAGAGGCGAGGCCTGTAGCAATGAGCGCGGGGATCTCGGGTGATGTGATGTCCAGTTCGAGGGGTGGAAGGCCAAAAGGGGAGAACGAGCTCGACACAGTCGCATTGGCATTGTAGTTATTGTACGTTTCGTTGTCAAACAGCGAGGAAAGATTCTCGAAGTCCTCGTCGAGGCGCCGAAGAAGACTCGGAGGGCTGGTATAAATATCGGGTGTCATGCCCAGATCGGCGTCAAGCGCAGGTGTTGTCAGCAACTCGCCCCATGACGACACCGGGGAAATGAGGAAATCGTTCGGGTTGAAATTTTCGTGCGAGGCTGAGGAGGATTGCTTGGTTAGGGATGAGCGAGATGAAGTACGACTATGAGGAGTACCTGTCAGTGACAATGCCGAAGCAATCGCCTGCGCAGCGGCTTCATCAGATGCGGACATGGGAAGAGCCATGGTTGGGTTGACCTCAGGGATCGACGTCTGTTCCGAGTTTGAATTCGAGGCCAACATCGTCAAATAATTAGCGCAAAGGGTAGAGAGGCTGAAATCTGGTATTGATTCTGGTTCAGATGAACGGTAAGGCGTTGTACGAGGGCGTCGCGGCACCTCTCCAGCGTCAGTACCAGCATCAGATGGCGTCGGATCAAACCCCTCATTCGGGAGTGTCATACTATGAAAGGGGACAGGGGGTGGTGCGGGGATATATTCCTGTGTGGGCGAAGGTGGCGTACTGTTTTCATTGAGACATTGCTGGTGAATTGTGAGTGGCGCATGCATATGATCAGATGCATGCATGCTATCTGCATCGGAGGTTGTTGGAATATGGCTTTCAAGCTCACTGTGAGATGTCATCGAGCGACCTTGCATCAGCAGGTCTGTATTCCTGGGACGAGATGAGGAATCCACTGCATCATTGAGCCCGCCCGTGATGTCTGATCGTCGCTGCACTTGACGCGGCAACTGTCCCCGCACTGTGACCTGCTCCGCGCCAACGCTAGGACCTGCGTCATGCAACAATTCGGGCAGGTCGGGTTCCGGTCGACGTGAGGCCACTCTGGCCCTGGTGCGGTGAATCTCGGTGGTGGTGATAGTATCGCTTGTGGTGTCGCCCGTTCGAGTGCTTCGAGGTCGGCAGACCGAATTCTCTTTAACTTAAACACACGAGAGTGCTCCGAGGGCGGGGCGGAAGAAGTCTATCCCCGATTTAGATACGCGCCCCTGCCACCCGAATGAAAACAGTCATACCTGGGCCTGATGTGAGGTATGGATACTAGTAACTTGATCGTGATCCATGTGGTAGTAAGAGACCAACGTGTAGGTACCGGCGCAACACGCTACGCAGGATTATGTACAGTTGCACGTTTTTCCGCACAGGATTACAAAAATATAAAAGAACCAGTCGGAAGTGGACCTTTGATCCTTTGCAGTCGGCTTTCACGAGGTCAAGGATACCGTGACAGGGAAAGAGAAAACTTGTCTCAGAAGTCCACCCGAAAGGTTGTTATAACAAAAGATCTCAAACTAAATACACCTCGCAAGGCAGGAAACGCAAAGATGCCCAAGTTGAATCTAGTGGAGTGTACGGTGGTACTACTATCCTTTATAAGGTACATAAAACATTCGTCATCCATCGTCTTATCGCAGACCGCCTCCGCGTGAGATCCAGCGGCGCTGAGCGATAATACAATCGGTTAGCTGGTTCGCTCGTTAAAGTCACCAACGCCGCCCGCACTGAATCTCTCGCTTCCGCCCAGGCATACGACAGTTCGTCCAGTTCTTGAAGCGTGACAACACTCGGGTGCACATCATCAAGTATGACATCTGTGACGGCAACATGGGCTGAGACACTTTCGAACAGAATCCTCAGCCCGAGAGTTGTCTTCTGTTGTAAACACAGGGCCTTCTCGTACGAGGCTTTGAACTTTCTCGACCCTGGTGAACAGTAGTGTCCGCGTGTATCAGTGCGAACGGTTTAAAGGTGATAGCTGGTTCGAAGACAGACCTTGGGCATGCACAGCACTCTCCGCGGAAATGGCTGTTGTTTCGAATCGAGATCTCATGACACACTCCTGAAGTTTGTGTAAGGACTCTGTATGAGAGGATACAGGCCCAGCAATATGGGGAGGGCAAGTCATAATCTCCGCGTACTGGACACAGCGGTGCAGGAAACCAAGGAACAAGTCTCTGTTCTCTGCGTGAGCAACTTCGAGTCGCAGGACTAGGGACGTGCCCAGGTGTGAAACATGCTCCAATGAGGCACTCGAGCGGATGCGCTTCAATACTTCTTTGAGCGAGTCCATTGCAGGTAATAAGGAAAAAACTGTCGACCCGATGTCCCCTCCCTGCACGCCGTCAGTCTAAAGGGACGCCAAAACAATACGAAGAATAGACAAACAGTTGAAGAGTGTGCATTCTCGCGGCGTAGGGTTTGAGTATCACAGCCCGATCGTCCAGCCTAAATAAGGGATTTGGTCATTCAGGAACGCAATAGCGAGAGGTACATAATCGTACCTTCGAGTACTCGATGGCCTGTTTAATGCTTGCATAAAAGCTTTTCCAGCGTTCGAAATCCCTTAGGTCAACGCGACGCATCTTAAGGGCTTTGACCGCGCGGCGGATCTCATCTTTCCAAAATTTATCCAATTCCTCGTAACATCGCCGAATCTCAGCAAGCACCAAATCAACCTCGCTGAACAAGTCGAAGTCTTCTGGAAGCGGACGGGGTAGTGCTGAAAACCAAGTCTTAACACTTTACTTCTGCACAAGACAGGAGAGTGCCTTGCCTGTTACACGAACATCTTTCATACTGGCAACTGTTCCGGATTCGTGCGATTTCCGCAGAGGAACGACCTGCCAGCGCAATGTTATTGCCATATCCAAGCGTTTCTCCAACATCTCTAAGAAGGAGCTTTGTTGTTGAATCTCGCCAGAGATGTCAAACAAATATCTGCTGGCATATTCTTCGCTCAGTTGCAAAAGCTCGATACACCGCTCATGTTGCCTCCGGAATGTTTCACGCAACCTGGCTACTTGTCTCGATAGCTGAGATCGGTGTGATTCAGGAGCGGAGGATGCGAGTTCAAGCAGGCGATCAATCAGGTTGGAAAGCTTGTGAATGTTTTTGATCCAGGAAGTGAGTGTCGGGTGAAGTTTACTTGGGGGTGTCTTAATGAGGAAAGGGACAGGGGATGATGATGGGATGTGCCCCTGAGTTGGTGTGGGTGACGTTCTGTCTCTTCGAAGTGCATCATTAGACGCATCCAAGAGACTCTGCATTGGTAGGTCCGTTTCCTCGGGACGAGACGGGGTATTCCCTGCCTCATCGAGTTCATCAGTGATGTCTGGTCGACGCTTCATTTGGGGGAGCCACGGTCCCTGCACTGTAGACCGTGCATGCTTGCGAGCAAACGTAGCAGGCAACTCTTTGTGGGAAGTCGCCGAGGGCATATGGTACTTTCGGGACTGGATGGGGACGTCATAAGGAACGAGAGACTCAGGTGTGATGTTCCTGTGAGTCCCTGTCAGTACATTCTTCCGTCTTGTTGGAAGAATAGAGGAGCTGTCGGCGCCGAGAGGAGAGGTCCGTGGCAGGAGCGCATCAATGGCGGGGGTCCTGGGCGGTATCTTGTACACTAGTTCGGGGAATGGAAGGCAAGAACGGGAGAACGAGCTCGACACAGTCGTCTTGGAATCGTAGCCATTGTACGCTGCGTTGTCAAACAGCGAGGGCAGATCGTCAAAGTCGTCGCTCTCAAGAAGGGGCCTGGCATAAATATCGGGCGTCATGCCTAAGTCGGCGTCAAGCGCAGGCGTTGTCAGTAATTCGGGAAATGGCAACACAGTGGACATGGGAAGAGCCGCGGTTGGGTTAACCTCAGGGATCGACATCTGTTCCGACGAGGCCGAGATCGTCAAATAATTTGCGCAAAGTGTAGAGAGGCTGAAATCTGGTATCGACTCTGGTTCAGATGAACGGCGAGGCGTTGTACGAGGGCGTCGCGGCACCTCGCCAGGGTCAGTTGGCGTAGGGCCATACCCGTCATTCCTGAGTGTCATACCGCGAAAAGGGACAGGGGGCGATGCGGGGATATATTGCTGTGTGGGCGAAGGTGGCGTACTGCTTTCGCTGAGACATTGCTGGTGAGTTGTGAGTGGCGCATGCATATGATCAGACGCATGTATGTTATCTGCATCGAGGTTTGCTGGAATGTGGCTTTCAAGCTCACTACGAGATGTCACCGAGAGACCTTGCATCATCAGGGTTGTATCTCTACTGGGAGAGGGAGACGGGCGCCGGACGCGATGTAGAGTCTCTCTGAAGAAACTGGTAGCGGATGGAGGACGCGACCCCACGTCTGACGCAGCATCGACATGAATATAGGTAAGAGAGGGGAGGGTAATCGCGTCAGAATGAGCGGAGGGAAGTGGGATGAGCCAAACAGTCGGCTTGTCCTCAACATGGCGTTCAGTTGAACTACTGCCAATACTGGACACCGGACCAATGTTGGGCTTTCGGCGATGACCTTGAGATTGAGGAGTAAGATGCAAAGAAGACAATCCGTCACGTTCTTCGGGATTATTGTCACGCAACGCAGTCGAAGTCGCGATACGAATTGAGCCGGAAAAGTTCGCAGTGAGCGTGGGAGGGGGTGGCAGTTGTGACGATGACGTCTCAGACTCAGACCGATGCGACGCGGAAGAACCAATGGGACCCAAAGAATTTCGCGTCGACTTGAGAATTGGGGTGGGAGGGGAGAGATGACCCTGATGTGGATGTGCGGTCGGCAACGGCTGGGAGGTATCTGAGAAGGAGGGAAGGGTGTGAAGGGAAACAGTGAAATGGTTGTCATCTTGCATGCCAACTATAGCAATCTGAGGAATGTCAAGGTCATCGGACGCCATACCGTTGAGCACCACAAGAGAGAAAGGTGAGTAGGCAACGACGGAAAAACGCGCGATAAATACACGACGTAGGGTACCATTACCGCTTTAGGTGGTGAGGCTGTGCTACTTCCGGTGGCTGAGGCTGGTGTTGATGTTGTTGGTGTTGGTGTTGTTGGTTTCCATTTTGGTATTTCCGGCAACCCGGTAACTCCGTCATACCCAACGCTTTCTTGGTTGGCTGTAAGATAGTCTTGTTTCCAGACCGTGATTAGAGACTGGATCGGGAGTCGAAAATTCGGTGCTGGGTCTCTATACGGTCTCGTGGTTTGGACCCGTCATTAGCTACGCTAAAGTCGGGGGCTGGCACCTGAGGTGTCTTGTGTTAACACGTCGCTTTGTTATTGAATTGAGCACTGTATACTGAGTGGCGCGCAACATCTTCATATGGGACGGCGCCTGGTTGGTCGGCCGATACGCGATTCAGATCGCCAAGCAGCTGTATGGACTTCGCGTGCTCATTACGGCCTCTGTGGAGAATTCCGAGCTCGAGCGTACCAAGGGCTTCGGTGAAAACGAGATGTTTGACTACACATATGACAGTAGTGGAGAAAATTCGTGCGGCGACGGGAAATGCACTCGATATTGCCATCGACCGGATCTGCGAGGGAAAGACGACTGAGCAAGTTCTCACAGCGTTTAAGGACAACGGTGAGAAAGTGATCATCAAGAATCGGAAGCCATATCCAAGAGTAGAAACGGTCAAGCCAGGCCTGGACGTCAAGGTGGAATTGGCGAGCGTTGTAGAGAGGGATCGCGCAATGTCACCTACGCCCTGCGGTGCGCAGGAAAAACGCGCGAGCGCCGCAACGATACCTAGGCGGAGCACCAGGGCAGGAGGTCGTTGATGGCGAGCACGAGTGTGTGCTTGCGTCGCGCACGCGCACGAGGTTGTCGAGCGCCGCGCGCTTCGTAGAAGAGGATGGTTGAAGCCCTCTGCGAGCTCGAGGAGGTAGCGGGGCAAGAGGTAGGCGGCGCTGTGTCATGGGGGCAACACATTTTTTGATCTCAGATTCAAAGTCCGAAGGAGGGGCTGAGGGCCACACTTAGGTTGGGGTGGAGTGAAGAGGATATTTAGTCGAAATCCCGGTCACACGACGCATCTCGAGGGCTTTGACCACATGGCACATTTCCTCCGACCAAAGTTTGGCCAATTCCTCGTAACATCACCGAATTTCAGCCAGCACGAAATTAACTTCGCTAAATATGTCAGAGTCTGGAAGCGGCCGGGATAGTGCTTAAAAGCAGGCCTTAGCACTTTATTTCAGCAGAAGCAGGAAACTACCTTACCCGTTTCACGAACATCCTTCATAGTAGCAATTGTTTCTGATTTATGCGACTTTCGCTAGGCAACGGCCTGTCTACGCAACATTTTTGTCATATCCAAGGGTTTCTCCAACGGCTCCAAGATAGCGCCTTATTGTTGAATCTCACCAGAGATGTCGAGCAGATATCTGCTGGCATAACCCCACAACTCGTCTCGATAGCTGAGATTGGTGCTCTCTGCAGGAACGGAAGACGCTGTAGGCGGTTAATCAGGCTGGAAAGCTTGTTCATATTTTGAATCCAAGAAGACAGTGTTGAGTGCAATTTATCTGGGGGTGTCTTAAGCGGGGATGTGGGGATACGTTCCTGAGTGGGGTAAAGCGCCGCGCTGTTTGTGTCAAGACATCGCTAGTGATCTGGGTATCACATGCATCATGCATCATGATCAGATACGCGTACGCCGCGGCTGTCCGCTCCGGAATTTGCCGGAATGTGAGGTTCAGGTTGACCATGCGACGTAACCACGAAACCTCGCATCGGCAGGTCTATGTCCTCGGGACAAGATGGAAAGTCCGCTGCCCCTCACCAGCGCTGGCACCTGCGTTATGCGGCGTAAGGCTTTCCACGACATCGTCGCTAAGGAAGGCAGATTATCGTTGGAGACCCTTCACCCCGCGGGTATACTCCTGGCGTGGACTACGAGGTTTCCGCGTAGCTAGGGTATTTCAAACTAGCTTCGCCTTAATTGCATCCTCCTCTGAAGAGAAGAGCGGACGCCTTCCTCACCGGGTCCCTCGATCGGTGCATGTTTCCAAGCAAACCAAGCAAACGTAGCAGGCAACACTTTACGGGAAGTTGCCGAGGGTAAATGGTACTTGCGAGGCTGGATGGGCGCGCTGTAGGGCACGAGAGGCTCAGGCGTGATGTTCTTGTGAGTCTTAGTCGGTACGTTTCTTCGCCTCGCTGAAAGCACAGAAGAGTCGTCTACACGATGAAGGTCTTGTAGGGATGGTGCAGCAACAGCAGGAAGAGCCGTAGTTGGGTTGGCATCAAGAATCGACGTTTGTTGAGAGGTTGTATTCGAGGCCACTGAATAATTTGTGTAATGTGTAGAGAGGCTGAAATATGGTATCGATTCGGGTTCAGATAAGGCGGCGAGGCGTAATAAAGGGTGATGAAGAAAGCGATCGGAATGCCAGTCTTGGACTAGGCAAAACCATAGGCGCGGGACCAGCACTGAGACTACCAGAGCCAGCCTGAGCCGACCACTGACACCGACGTCCTTGCTTGGGCCGTTCGCCATGGGACGGGTATAGACCACCGGGGACCGGGGAGCAGAGGAATTACCATATTGGCCCTGGGGTACAGTCCCCGAAGCGAAAGGCAGCAGGTATGGTTGGCTCTGACCGGGTTGCTGTGAAGGAAAGGGGGCAGATCGTGATACAGGGGAAGCCGCCTCTGGAGGAGGGGTCACCACGGACTGGGAGGGTCCCTGGAAGAGCTTTGCGATGCTCTTCTTATTACTCTTTGGAGCCGTTGACGACGTTAATGTCGGGAATTGGGAGGACCCTGGAACAGCCTTGCAATACTCTTCTTATCGAACTTCGGAGTGGGAGACGGCATCTAGGGCGATGAAGTCGAGGGATCAGAGGAAGGTGGTCGACTGGTGACCGCAGACTTTGCGGGGTCAGACCCACCATTCTGGACGGCAACGGAGCCAAAGAACTTGACGTCATCGACAGGCCTCACTACCTGTGGAAAAGGAGGAATGGATGCCGGGGTATCATCTATCGCACCAAAGGTCCAGGTTGGACCATGACGTTTTGAGGGAGTAAGCTGCGAGGAAGAAGAGATAAACACACCTCGCTTTACCGGCACTCGTGGGAGGCTGTCTGGAGACTCCTTATCCAAGAGCGCTCGGACGACGGGAATGAGGTGTATGAACGGAGGTGGGATTTGCAGCAGAAACAGAGGCAGGTGAGAGCGAGCGCGGGTACTGTAATGTTGGAGAGGACCCCGTGTACCCACCCTGGAAGGCCCCGTGCCCAAGCTGGAGGACCCCAGAACCCCCGCCCAAGACTTAAGCTTAAGCGGGTGCGGAGGATTCCTTGACGCTGGCGCTGTTGTGCATTCTGGCGATCTCGCGAGCACGATAGAAAAGGACGGGAATTGAAGGAGGAACGCCGAGTATGTACGGAGACCGCCGAATGTGTTGGAAAAGCGAATAAGCGATAATCTCAATTTGTATTGCCCCACCAGAATTGGTGGTTAACGTACATAATCCGACCTCGACCTCGGAAAGCAGCATGCAAAATGTACCAAATGTAGTTCATATCAATGTATCTATCAACATTCACGAAAAACAGACAAGACTCGTTATTCATCGTCCTATTCCAAATCGGCGGCGGGTCAAATCCAGCGGGGCGGACCGGTAATACAATCGGTTGGCTGGTTCGCTCGTCAGAGTTACGAGCGCTGCGCGCACAAGTCTCTCGCTTCCGCCCAGACATAGGATAATTCGTGGAGTTGTTGAAGGGTGACGACACCCAGGGGCTCAGCATCGGGTAGGCCATCCGTGACCGTGACATGGGATGAGAAAATTTCCAACAGAGTATCCAGCTCGGAAATTGTCTTCTGCTGTAAAGACAGCGCCTTCTTATGTGTAGTTTTGAACTCTTGTGATCCTGGTAAGCAGTAGTGACCGCGGTGTCGGTGAGAACCGTTAAAGGGTGATAACTGATTCGAGGACAGACCTTGGGCACCAGCAGCACTCTCCGCGGAAACGCCTGTTGCATCGAACCGAGATCTCATGGCCCATCCTGA
>WTXJ01000204.1:0-28880 GCA_022376545.1 Russula dissimulans | reverse complement strand
TACGCCCTGCGGTGCGTAAAGGCCAGACGTTGGCGGTTCGGTGTTCGGGTGCTTAAGCACGCTCTACGTTCGGGGGCTGGTCTCCCTACTCAGCGGTTCGGGCTTGGATAGCGGTCCAAGACTTGGTTCGAGAGCCTGACGCACACTGGTGCTGCTCTTCTGACAATGCAAGTAAATGCGGTGTGTCCACGGTCTAATTCGACTACTAGCGGGTTCTCCGTCTAGTATCCCACACAGCCGGGGGTCGGTGTCACGGTCAGTCGTTCGTCGTACCTGCGCAGAGGTAGTAGGTCTTCAGTAGTCTGAAGGGATCGGGTTCACGCTAAGTCGCAACGCGGACTTAGGTACAGAGAGAAGAGGGTTCAACTGGGTATTATCCCTGAAGACTACTGCTTGTTGATACAGGTTCAACTAAGTCAGGCTTAAGGCCTAACTGTCTATCGTAGAGGTCTTTTATAGTAACGAGGCGTGGTCCGTGCGCGAAGTAGGGGAACTACGACGCGAGTCTGAAGAGTGCTAATAGGTGAGTCTACAACTGAAATGAGGTGTTAGGTACATCAATCGTAAGTTTTAAGCGAAGGGGTGATAGTTATGAAACAAGGCACTTGAGTGTCAACCGTGCTGCGCAATGTATGAGTCAATCGGTATGAGTCATGAGTCTGTTCGAAGCGTAAGTAAAAGATGAGTCATGAGTCTGGTCTGTCACGGGGTCAAGGGGTCATGTGATGGTGAGAAGGAAAAAAAGCGGGGTCCGTTCCAGCGGATCGTAACATCACGTCCTCCCTAAGGCAACTCATTCCCACATGAGTTCGTCGGAGTCGCTCTCGTAGTCCTGTAGCGACGAGCGGGTGATCGGGGACGCGTCTTCGTCCCATCGTTTGAGAAACTCGGAAGGCCATGCGCGGGCCAGGTGAGCGAGGCGAGCAGCAGCTGGGGCGGCGCATTGAAGGCCGTGATATTGGTGCCAGACTGGCACATTGCATTGCTTCTCTTCGCAGCGGACATGTGGGGCAATGCAGGTAAGTGATTCGTGTTGCGTGCTGGCGCAGAAGTAACAGTGTCCGTAGTCGGGGCACTCGATGGGAGAGTGGTCGGAGGCTGTCTGGAAACACTCGTAGCAAAAGATGGGTTTCTCGAGACGTGGGTGTCTGTACGGGGAATAACGTTTGTCGGGAGTTGTCTGAGCTAGGCGGCGTCGGGGGCGACTGGCGGGTCCTTGACCTGCGCGGATGGAGTATGGGTAGGCTTTGTACGGCTCTTCAGAGGCGGGTAGTTCTGCGAACATCTGTTCGATTAGACGCGTGGCGGCCTTGGCGTGAATAAGGGAACGGGTGGTGTTCATCAGCGCGTCGTTGTTGCGCTGTTGCTGCTCGGTTAAGTCTTTTAGGCGGGCAGCCAGCGTACCCTGGCGATTTTTTTGCGCGCGATAGCGGACGACTTCTGCGATGAGTCCGGGGTCCGCCATATGATGGACGTAGCGGTCGACGATCTCTGCCATTGTGGATTCGGGGTTAAAGGCTGTTAGGTGGTCGTCTCAGATTTCCTTGTTATCGGTAAGGTTGGGGCGGGTGTCGGCGCGTCGCGCTCGTAGTGGCTGTCTGTAGGTCGGGTGTCCTTTACCAAAGGTCCCTTCCAATGTGGTGTCTTCTCCGTCGAAGACGTACCAGATATACCCTGCCCTGACGTCGCCCAATTCTCCTGGTGCCGGGATCCACATCACGTAGTGTTCCGGGTTTGCCACCTCGTATCGCATCCATCCGATGCCTGGATGGTCTGGGTCGTTTTCTTTTTCGGAGTCGCCCAACTCCGTGTCCACCCCTTCGGCCCCCTCGCGTGCCGCTACTTGGGTGTCTCGCCCCTTACCTTTCGTTTCAGGGGCGGCTGCTGATGTCTGACCTTCGTCCTCATTGTCGGTCGAGACTTGTTCTGCCCGTTCCACGGGGACGGGCGAGTTTGGGACGGTGTCCCCTTGAGGCAAGGGAGCGGGCGCAACTTCGTCTAATGCTGCGCGAGCTAGGTGGACGTACTGTTCAAGGAGGTTGTCATACCTCCTGGCCACTTCGTATGATGACATGAAGTCTAAGATGGTGGTTGGTGGGGTTGGTAGTGCTGCGAGTTTTCCGGCGACGAATGCTGCTTTGCTGTAGCCGGCTCTTCGGAAGTCTGCTGGAAATTCCCCATGTTGGGTGTGGTACTCGCCCAATTTCCTGCTGTCTTCCCAGAGTTTCTGCAGTCTCTCCGGCTCGTCTCTATGGCTAGTTGCACCCCAAGAGAGAGGGTGACTATTAAGATGGTCAGCGCCAGGACGTAGAGAAGGATCTGAAGATCCTTGTCGCGGGGGCACAGGGAGCGGTTCTGGCGAGGGGGTCGGCGGCGCTCCACTTGTCGTGGCAGCTGAAACCTCAGTCGTGGCGGAAGCGACTGTCCCTCCGACGGGGATGAGCGCCAAGTGTCCGCCGTGTTGGGTCTGAAAGACGATGGTGGTTGCGGGAAGGAGGTCGTTTGGCGTGGCGGGGCGCGGCGAGGGTAAGCTGGTGGTGGCTGTTTGGGGGGCATCTTGTTCTTGGGACATGGATCGATAATGATTCTTGAGTGGGAGCTCGTTGGCGTAAGAGAGAGTGGCGGAGCGGATGGTTGCCGTTTGTCCTTTCCTCAGGGTTCTTATACTCCTTCGAGGCGGGCGTTCCATCTGTCGTGTTTCATATGCATCAATCAGTTCTGATGCGTTCATGTCGGATCTATCAATCCATTGATCGTGCGCCGGGGCGTATCCCTTCCATCTTACGAGATACTGCAATTTTCTTCCTCGGCCGTAATGTCGCTTTCCGAGGATCTGTTCTACTTCCCATTCTTCTTCGCCTTCTATCTCGTCCGGTGGTGGTTCGATAAAATTGCGTCCGTGTTCTTCTGTCTCCGTGAAAGGCGTGAGAAGTGACGCGTGAAACACGTCGTGGATTTGCCATGTTTCAGGAAGACGGAGTTTGTACGCCACCGGAGATATCTTGGCGACTACCTCGAAAGGTCCGTATCGCCTTGGGGAAAGTTTGGGGGAGTCATAAGGTCTCTTGATGTTCGTCCCTTCTAGCCAGACTTTTTCTCCTTCTTCATATCCTTTGAACTTGGTTGCCTTGATCAGCCCTTCTTGCGCTTTGCTCATGGCCTCTAGGGCCTGTCTGCGGGCTGAGCGAGTGTGGTCTATTCGTTTGTCGAGTGTGGGTATGTTCGTTTCTCTCGTTGGTTGGTGTGCGGTCGGGGTGTATCCTAATATTAAATCGTAGGGGGTCTTCTTCGTCGTTGCGTGCGGCCATGAGTTCTTTGTGTACTGTGCGATCGGCAACCATTTTGCCCATTCGCTTTGGTTGTTGCCGCAGAATGCTCGTAGGTATTGTTCCAGGCTTGGTTGGTGCGTTCGCTTTGTCCGTCCGTTTGTGGGTGATATGCTGACGAGATGTTTTGTTTGATTCCGAGCGTTTTGCATAGTTCCGTAGTGAAGTTGGCAGCGAATCTGGGGTCTCTGTCGGAGATGATCTTGTGGGGAATGCCGTAGTGTGGGAATACTTGTCTTGCGTACAATTCTGCTACTCCAGGGGCGTCGATGGACTCGTTGCAAGGTAGGAATATAACTGCTTTGGAACAATCGTGGTCGGTAATCGTCAGTATTGAATCATATCCGTCGGAGGTCGGCAGTTTAACGATGAAATTGACTGCTATCGTTTGAAACGGGAGGGCGTTTGGTTCGGCGGTGATTGGGAAGAGGGCAGGTTTGCTCGGATGAGTGTTTACCTTAGTCATTTGGCATGTTGCGCATCCTTTGACGTAGTTTGTTATGAATTCTTTCATCTCTGGCCACCAGTAGTACTTGGCCATCATGAGTAACGTTTTGGTGATTCCGGGGTGCCCTGCTGTTGAAGTATCGTGAAGAAGGGAAATTACCCCCCTCTTTACGTCGTTGTTTCCCACAACAACGAGTGCACCGTTTTTGGTCCATAGTCGTCCGTTCTTGGTGAGTGAATGACTGAGCCGCCATCGTTTGATGGTGGCTTGTTGTGTCTCCTGATCTCGTATGACCTTGTCGTCCAGGTATTTGGCGGACAATTCTGATCTGTCGGGTAGTGTCGCGGCTCTGGCTTTAAGAATCGGGATGCCGTGATCCACTAATTCCATATCGTTTGACTCGTAGCCGGAGTCGCTGTCTTCGGTAGTGTTTCTCTGTCTAGTCGTGTCGTAGTTTCGTGTCGGGGTGTCTGGAGGTACAAATAGGTGATTCGGTAGCGCGATAAGCAACGGGTAGTCGTCTGTGTCTGGTGCGAAGTCGGGTCGTCTAGATAGGGCATCAGCGCGGTTGGTGGCTCCGGGTTTATACACTAGTTGGATGTTGAAATCTGCGAGTTCAGTGATGTATCCATTGACTCGTGGGCCCAGCTTGTGTGGTTCGCGGTAGTATTGTAGGTTGGCATGGTCGGTGATGACTAGTACTGGTTCTATCGTATTCCTTAACAGGTGTCGCCAAGTTCGTAGGCCTCTTATGACCGCGAGTAATTCTCGGTCATAAATCGGGTAGTTCTGTTCTGTCTTTGTGAACGTTTGGGAGTGGAATCCGATAGGTCGGAGCAAGGGATCTCCTCGTTTGTTCGTCTGTTCCTTGTCGGCCTGGTATAGGATGGCTCCGGTTGCAAATTGGGACGCATCTACGTATAGGATGAATTGTTGGTCTGGGTCCGGGGGTATCAGGACCGGCTCGGACGTGACTAGTCCGATTAGTCTTCTTACGGCCGTTTCACAGGCGGTGTCCCATGCGAATTCTTTTCCTTTTTGTAGCAGGTCCGTGAGCGGTTTGGTGATCCGGGCGAAGTTGGGAATCCATGGTCTGTGATATCCGAGGAGTCCGAGGGTACTTCTTACTTCTTTGACGGTTTTGAGGGTGGTCGGCCATTCTTTAATGCCGGCGATCTTTGCAGGGTCGATCATCAGTTCTCCGCTTTCCACTCTGATTCCTAGGTAGTCAATGGCTGTTTGAAAGAACTCGCACTTTGCCGGTTTCAGGAACAGATTGTGTTGTTCCAGAATCTCAAAAAGTCGTGGCAGATTTTGGTGTGAAGTTCTCGTTCTCCGGTCCCGGTCATGACAATGCAGTCGTCCATGTAGTGCCGGAATTTCCCAGGGTATTTTGCGTAGAGGGGTCGTAGTACTTCGTTCCCCATGCGGGTGAAAGTGCCTGGTGCGTTGCATAGCCCGAAGGGCATTACCACCCATTCGAATAGTCCCTTGTTGGTCTTGAATCCTGTCTTGTATTCATCTCCTTCGGCGATCTGGATGTTATTGTACCTGGCTCTGATGTCGAATTTGCTGAACAGCGTTTTGCCTCTGAGTTCTTCCAGTATTGACTGTATGCGGGGGAGTGGTGTGACGTCCATAACGGTGTATTCATTTAGTTTCCGGTAGTCGTGTACGATTCGGAGCGTTCCGTCCTTTTTCTTGACCGTGAAGGTTGGAGAGCCGTAGGGAGATGCCGATGTCGTGATGTATCCTTTGTCTAAGTTGTCCGCGAGGTATTCGTCCAACACCTTCTGTTCGTCTTTTGACAGCGGGTAGACCTTGCTGTTGATCACGTCGGGTGCGTCCGGTTTCAGTTCGATCTTGTGGTCCCATTTGCGGCGTGGTGGTAGTTGACGAGCTTCCTGTTCCAAGAATACTTTCCAATGTCGCTTGAAAACCGCGGGGACTGTTTGTTCCGTATTGACCTTTCCGGCGTCATAAGCCTTTTCCGCCATTTGCTGGGCGATGGTCGCTTTATTGACTTCGATTGGTTCTGTTTTGATTGTTTTGATGGCGACGTATAGTTCGTCGCCATCTTCGAGTTGGTCGGCTGCTATTCTTGTTGCTTCGGTCAGGTGTTCCTTTCTGGTTAGGTTACCTCTGAGTAAGGTTTCCATTTGCGTCTCTGGGCCTTTTACGATCCCCGTCGCCCAGTCGATTTCGGGGTTGAATGTTCGTAACCAGGGGTATCCGAAAATGAATCGGTCTTTCCCTAGGTTAGTGATGAAGAATCTTTCTCGTCCGGTCTGTTGTCCTCTGGTCACCAGGAGGTCGCAGTAATGCGTGATATCTCCTGCCTGGTTCGATGTCCCGTCTATATTAATGATGGGACGTACTTGCTCTAATTTCTTGGTTCCGAGGCGTAACCTAGCCACGGTTTTGTAATCCACGAAATTTTCTGTTGCGCCGCTGTCGACGAGCGCGGTTTCTTCTGCCTTTCCTCGATACGTGTACAGTGAGAACGGTAACTTGATTGAGTTCTGTTTGTTTATGTACATTGTCCGTATCTTCAGAGCCCTGACTACGGCAGCTAGTTTCGGGCTTGGTAAAAATCCTGCAGCGCATTAATCGCGCGGATTTTTACGTCTTCGGGTTCGTTCGGTAGCATTTTGAGGACGCCTTCCAGTCCTCTGATCTGTTTCAGAGCTTCGTCATTGCTCATAGTTGCTTTTGGTTCGGCGACTTCTGCAGTGCGGGCGCGACTCGGCTGCCCTTGGTACGGTTTCTTCGGTTTCTGGGGGCAATCGCGACTGATGTGCCCCTGTGCTTTGCAAATGAAGCAAGCGCCTTTTTGGTAGAGGTCCTGCCTTTCTGGGCTCCACTGCCCTGGCCCGAACCTTCTGCCGGTGTTCCCTGCGTCCACATCCATCGGGACGACTTGACTGGTCGTTTGCGGGGGTCTCCCTTGACTGGGTTTTGGCCCGTACGCTGGTCGCTGTGTTGACTGGTAGTTTCGTAGCCCTAGATATTGGGCTAGCTGCTGTACGGGGAATGGTTTCTTCGCGGTGACGTTCCTAAGTTCTTTATACACCGTTTGCCGTTCTCTGGCTTTCTTTTTCCACGCGTTCATGGTGGTAGGTGCTGGCACGTTGTGCGTGATGATCTCTTGGAGGAGTTTCGGTGGGAGTCCCTCCCTGAATTTGACGATCGCTCCGAGGTCGTCCTCTCTGTAGCCAGACTCTTCTCTGAGTCGGTCGAAAGTGGCGATGTAGGAGTCGATGTCTCCCCCGATCATCTTCAGTTCTTGGAACTTCTGTAGGGCATTCAGCTTGGCGTCGGAATCGATGTATGCCGTTCTAAAATCATGTTCGAATGAGTCCCATAGCATATCGCTCGTCTGGGGTACTCCATGGACCTTGACTTGGTCCCTGAGCCAGCGCCTCTTGGCGTTTGCCCATGCATCTACGTTTGGTCCGCTGATATAAGACAGGCACAAGGCCGTCTTTAGGTATGGGACCTGGAAGGTTCTGCTTTCTCCATTGAGGAGTTCGTATCCCAGGAATTTGTCCAGGAATAGGTCGGATCTGGCTCTGTTGCCATCAAAAATCGGAGGTGGGAGGCCCATGAGTCCTCCCCTGTTCTGCCCGTTACCTTGGGCTGGCTGTGCTGGTGTGACCATCGTGGCTGCGATCGTGTCCATTGGCACCGGTCCCGCTGAAGGGGCTGCCGATATTTGTGCCGGTTCTGGTGCAGTGATAACGTGCTGCCCCGTCTGGTGGTTGGGATCCGCTACATCCCACCATCCTAGTCCTAGGTCGTTTGTAATGTTGACCATGTTGGCTCCTCTGGTATGCCAAGTTCCGTCGTTGTCGTCTTCTAACAGGATAAACCACGCGTGTCCTGTGTGGCTCCTTTGCTGTTCGTCGGTGTGTGTGTAGTTGTAAAGTTCAACGGAGTACCACTTGCTGTCGTGCTTGACCCAGTATCCAAGTTGAGCGACGTCCTTGATCCAAAGGGCTTCCCCTTGTACGTTTTGGGGTAGGTCGTCTCGTTTCCTCTTGGGTGCGGGTACGTAGGTATTGAGGTTTGGTGCAAGTGAAAGCGGTAGAGCTGCCAGCGTGTCTGAGGTGAAAGCCTGACTTATGTTACGCCCTGTGGTGCGTAAAGGCCAGACGTTGGCGGTTCGGTGTTCGGGTGCTTAAGCACGCTCTACGTTCGGGGGCTGGTCTCCCTACTCAGCGGTTCGGGCTTGGATAGTGGTCCAAGACTTGGTTCGAGAGCCTGACGCACACTGGTGCTGCTCTTCTGACAATGCAAGTAAATGCGGTGTGTCCACGGTCTAATTTGACTACTAGCGGGTTCTCCGTCTAGTATCCCACACAGCCGGGGGTCGGTGTCACGGTCAGTCGTTCGTCGTACCTGCGCAGAGGTAGTAGGTCTTCAGTAGTCTGAAGGGATCGGGTTCACGCTAAGTCGCAACGCGGACTTAGGTACAGAGAGAAGAGGGTTCAACTGGGTATTATCCCTGAAGACTACTGCTTGTTGATACAGGTTCAACTAAGTCAGGCTTAAGGCCTAACTGTCTATCGTAGAGGTCTTTTATAGTAACGAGGCGTGGTCCGTGCGCGAAGTAGGGGAACTACGACGCGAGTCTGAAGAGTGCTAATAGGTGAGTCTACAACTGAAACGAGGTGTTAGGTACATCAATCGTAAGTTTTAAGCGAAGGGGTGATAGTTATGAAACGAGGCACTTGAGTGTCAACCGTGCTGCGCAATGTATGAGTCAATCAGTATGAGTCATGAGTCTGTTCGAAGCGTAAGTAAAGATGAGTCATGAGTCTGGTCTGTCACGGGGTCAAGGGGTCATGTGATGGTGAGAAGGAAAAAAGCGGGGTCCGTTCCAGCGGATCGTAACACAAATCCCAAGTCTAGCGCGTTGCTGTTTAGGGCCTTAGTGCTCCTGTCGAGAATTCGCTTGTTTCAGCAAGTGTGTGCATGTACACCACGTAGGGGTGTTCTCTGTTATTCCATGCCTCTTTACAATGCTCTTTAAATTCAAGTTGTTCCCTTCTATTCCTCATGGGGAGTACGTCAGACAAGTAGAATTGTTCGGGGTAAAAACAGTGCAATTCAACAGGTACAGGGGGCACTGTTTCCGAACCACTACTATGCTCTGCTCTAGGGAACGGTCCTATCTGTCTCTGTAATAAAGGGACAGCAGGGTTTGCTGGGGAGCGTTGCACTGGGCGAGACTGGGGGGCGTAGACTGGGATTGGAGCTGGGGGTTCTGAGTTCGGGGAGTGTTCGTTTGTTGGAGCAAGGAATATTCTGGGACATCTGGGGTGTGGTGTTCCAGGTGCGGCTGGTAGATTTGGTTGGGTCGATTGTGACCTTGCAAAGTGGGGTCTTCTGGGTGCCAGGATTTTTTCTTTAATGGAAAGGGAGAACTTGAGCTCCAGGAGTCCACAGGACTATGTTTTCTGGAGTGGGTAGTGTGTCTGGGTGGTAGTTGCAGTCGCAGACTTCTTTCTTGCACAGGAAATTGGTGGGACGGTATGTGTTCCACTCAGGGGTTCCCCACCCGTCGTTGACTGAAGGGGTGTATTCTGAAGTGGGCAGTGATTCTACTGCTGTAGTGGATGTGGATGGTGCTGGTGCTGATGTGGGAGTGGGTTCTAGGTTTCTTTCTCAGTTTGGGGGACTTCTGGGTCGGTTTAGTGCTGGGGTAGTGCCGATCAGAGGAGATGGGACGTAGATGTTGGTTGGGTCTATGGTTCTGGGGTCTGAGTTATCAAGGGTGATGTCCCAAATGAGGTCGTTCCACTTGTAGGTGTATTCTCTGCCGTCTGCTTGTACAAAGTGGTAGACGGTGCCTTGGCGGGTGGACTGGGAGAGTAGCTTAACTTCTGCGAAGGTTAAGCGGACTTCTTCGTGAGTAAGTTGGTAGGTTGTAAGGAAGCGCAGGCGTCTTCCTTCGAGAAGGTCTCGTTGATGGCCGAGGGTGTGGGGTAAGATGTGGGTTCTCCACAGATAGTCTTCTTCTTCTGTGAGGGTGAGGTTGTTAACGGGTTCTCCGCCAATTAGGCATTGCTTGAGATGCCAATATAATAATTGTTGGCGTGACTGGAAAAGGATGTCGTCGAGGGTTTCATCCATGAGCACGTCGTACTTGTGCTGGGGGAGAAGGGTGCCGAAGGGGAGTAGATCGAAAAGGAAAGCCCAGACGTGGGTTTCAGAGGACCAACAGTCGACTTTGCTGTGACCGTGTGCGTTGATGACGTGTCTTTCAGGAAAACATTGTTCTAATAGGGTGTCATAGTGCGGTGCGAGGAGTCGGTGACGGTGGTAGGCAATTTGCCTTTCTTCGTCCTCACGCAGTGTTTGGAGGGACACTAAAACACTTGATTTATATCTCTATGCGACTATACACTTCTAAACTACGCACTGGTAGCTCAGGAGTGGGGTTCGATATAAACGTGTTCTCTGTCAGGGTACACACAATTGAGGAGAGACGGGGGGTCTACTGGGAGTCTTGGGGAAAAGGTGTAGCAGGTTAGTGTGGGGAAGAGGCGGAAGAGATCGATGATGTGATTCGTAATCTGCTCGATCTCAACGTTCCTGTCCTCATCGAAGTGTATGTGCCTGTAAGTATAGCGCAGGCGGCCGTCTAGGAAGTCTTGGACAGTGATGAGGGCAAGGGCGTCGTGGTATGCAGCTAGGAAGGGGGGTGGAAGATCTTTAAATTTCTTGGCGAGGGATTTGGCGAAGGAGTAGACGAGGCGACCGAAGGGGAAGATGTGGTCCGGGGGGTAGACACCAAGGTTGGAGCAGATAATCAGGGGTTTGAGAGACCACTATCTGGCGAGATCGTGGTTGGTAACTCCTACTTTGGAGATGTGGTGAATGCGGGACCAGAAGGGGGTGACGAAGGCAGCAGGTGGGTGTAAGTGGAGGTAGTTGGTGGACAGGATATGTTCAAGGAGGTCGATGCTGGCGGTTAGCTCAGTAGCGCGCCAGGTGTGATGTCCGTCGGGGCTGGTGATCACCGAGAACTGGTGAGGGTGTTTGTGGGCTCTGATGCCGTTGCGGATGCAGGGAGGGGGTTGGAAGAAGCGTTGGTCATCGTAGTTCGGAGGTTCTTCTGGTTCCTGGTTCGGGTCAAGGTTCTCAGGGTCAGGGCGAGGAGGAGGAGGGACAGGAAGGTCCTGAAGTGCAGGGCGAGTCGGAGAGAAAGGAGGAGGAGGAAGAGCAGCAGTGCTGCCATCTAGGTATTGAAGTTCTGGGGAAGGGGTGTGGACAGGCTCAGCTCCGGCTCTTGGGACGAGCTGGGCAAGTTCTGCAAGGTCAGCTGGGTTGGTGGCAATTGGGAGTGGGATGTGGGGGAAGGTGAAGTTGTAAGACACTTAACGCGACCGGTATGGTCAGGAGGGGTGTTAGAGACTGTCCAGGTGTGGCGAACTTACTGCTGGGTCGACAGTAATTCACTAGGAGGGTTCTGGATGGACAGGGGACGTGGGTTGACAATACGGGTTGAGTGTTGGGACACAGGGGGTTTCAGAGAGTACAGGGGAGGGCAAAGGCACTGAGCTGCTTGGTGCAAGGCAGCAAGGGGAGGAGGCGATGGGAGTGTCACAAATGGACAGTCTGAGGACTGTCTACTCATATTGGGAGTCCTTATACACACAGAGATGGTACTCTAGTAAGTGTTATTACTCTAGGGGCTATTCTTGGTCTGTCTTGTTGTTCCAATGGCATAATGCCATCTGTCCTTGGTCTGGATCATCCAACAGGTTGGGGAGGAGTTATTCTGGGCGCTTGGGGTTGTGGTGCGCTTCCTTGGGGGTTGTGGCCACTTTGCTTCTCAAGGTATTTTAGGATTGATGCAGATCTGTGGCCAGATCTGTACCTCTGGTGATCCCCTGTTCCGATCTTAGAGATATCTAGATCGTCTAGGGTCCTAGATGTGATCTGGGGATTCCCTTGGGGATTTCCCAAGGGGTTCTCTTTGGATCTATTTGTGTATGGCCTTGCTGGCGCTTTGGGGGTCTGGGGGGGGTTGTGGGAGCATTGGGGTTGCCCCTCTTTGCTGGGTCGTCCTCTTTCATTGCAGGGAGGTCTCTGGACATTGTCCTGTCCGTTCTCTTTGATTCCTGTGGTTCCGGAGGTCACTGTTCATAACACTGCTGCTGCTGTCGCCACCGCCACCGCTGCTGCTGCTGCTGCTGTCGCCGCCACCACCACTGCTGCTGCTGCTGCTGTCACCGCCGCCACCACTGCTGCTGCTGCTGCTGCTGTCACCGCTGCCGCCACTGCTGCTGCTGTCGCCGCCGCTGCCGCTGCTGCTGCTGCTGTTGCCGCCACTGCTGCTGCTGTTGCCGCTGCTGCTGCTGCTGTTGCTGCGCTGCTGCTGCTGTTGCTGCTGCTGCTGCTGCTGTTGCTGCCGCTGCTGCTGCTGTTGCTGCCGCTGCTGCTGCTGTTGCTGCCGCTGCTGCTGCTGTTGCTGCTGCTGCTGCTGCTGTTGCCGCCGCTGCTGCTGCTGTTGCTGCCGCTGCTGCTGCTGTTGCTGCCGCTGCTGCTGCTGTTGCTGCCGCTGCTGCTGCTGTTGCTGCCGCTGCTGCTGCTGTTGCTGCTGCTGCTGCTGCTGCTGTTGCCGCCGCCGCTGCTGCTGCTGTCACTGCTGCTACTGCTGTTGCCACTGTCACTGCCGCTGTTGCTGCCACTACTACTGCTGTCGCCGCTGTTACCACCACTGCTGCTGCTGTCCCACTGCTGCTGCCGCTGCTGTTGCTGTTGCTGCTACTGTCGCCGTCGCTTTCGCTGCCGTTGTTGCTGCCGCTGCCACTGCTGCTGTCGCTGGCCTGCTTGACTTGCAGTGACAGGGCTGGAGGTGAGGTGGTAGGGGGCCTGGCTGAACCCTACACACTTGGACAGCAGAGCTAAGCGCAAGCCTGCTGCTCTGCGTGAACACCAGTGCGACGTGGAGGCAAGAGGAGGTGATGGCAACCCAACTAGAGAGGAGAGGCGATGGGGCACGGTGGTGACATTGTCGACAGTGCAGAACCGCCGTGCAAACTTCTTGAGAGGTGATGTGGCAGGGGTCCCATCCCTGTCCCCATCATAGCCACTGTCCTTACTGCCAGCATGCGATACCCGAAGTGCAAAAAGTAGGATGTACCATCATGATTAAATCCTACAGCCCTTGGGTGGACATGTGAGTACATTGTGCAGCTGACCGCATTGATGCGAGTAGAATTGAGTAGGCCAGAGTGTGCGAAATGAAGAGAGGAGGAGGAGGAGGAGGAGGAGGAGGAGGAGGAGGAGGAGAAGGAGGAGGAGGAAGAGGAGGAGGAGGAGGAGGAGGAGGAGGAGGAGGAGGAGGAAGAGGAGGAGGAGGAGGAGGAGGAGGAGGAGGAGGAGGAGGAGGAGGAGGAGGAGGAGGAGGAGGAGGAGGAGGAGGAGGAGGAGGAGGAGGAGGAGGAGGAGGAGAGAGTGTGGCGGCAGTTGGGTTAGGCAGGACGTGGCGAGGAAGCTGAGACAGTGGGCTAACACAAGACAGAGACAGGATGGTGGGGCGGAGGCAGACACTTCAGTGGTGAGCTAATGCGGGCAGGCATGGATGTAGAGACACGAGGGAAGGATGGGCGCAGAGTTAGAAGAGTAAAAAGAAAGACTGGATTTTAATCAATGAATGGGTAGACGGACTGATTGATAACCTCCTCCACAAGTTGGAGGGTGTCTTAAATACAGCAGGGATACCTATTTAGTAAGATGGTAATTGAATGTGTTGAAGTGAGACGACAGTAAGTAGGTGGAGGCTGGGCTTGTACAGCCTTCGGAGGTAAGTATGGGAGCTGCGTTGAGGTGCTGAGTGAATAGAGGCGATGAGGGGAAAGGAGCTAATGTAGCAGTATGTTATAGACTTACCTCGATCTACAGGGCAGGCCACATCTCTTGTTTCCTGAATCCACCCTCCCTCTTCCCAATCCGCACCTATTCCCATCCCCAAATATGCCTGCACTCACTGGGCGTTCTGTAAGAGGTCTGGATGCAAGTGGCATGCCTAGACTCACTATTGTCCTGATGTGTGGTGCCTTTGTCTTGACGTTCTGTGGGACTTATTGTATACTGATACTGATGTGCTTACTGATCCAATGACTGTATGCTTACTGACCGGATGACTGGTTGTTCCCATGTTATTGTTCCAAGATCCAAAAACGCACTCTATGACATCATATCTTACTGATAGCTTACTGATACTTAGGAAGAGCTAACAGGCCTGGGAAGACTGCTTATTGATCTCGCTCGCTACTTACAAAGCTTCTAAGTAGCAGACTTGTATTTAAACCCTTCAGTGGTTGTAGAGTCGAGCCAAGCTCAATGTAAGCACAAAGCATCGTGTCGACGCGCTGTGTGTCACGAACAGTGACCTCCGGAACCACAGGAATCAAAGGGAACGGACAGGACAATGTCCAGAGACCTCCCTGCAATGAAAGGGGATGACCCAGCAAAGGGGGACAACCCCAATGCTCCCACAACGCCCCCCAGACCCCCAAAGCGCCAGCAAGGCCATACACAAATAGATCCAAAGAGAACCCCTTGGGAAATTCCCAAGGGAATCCCCAGATCACATCTAGGACCCTAGACGATCTAGATATCTCTAAGATCGGAACAGGGGATCGCCAGAGGTACAGATCTGGCCACAGATCTGCATCAATCCTAAAATACCTTGAGAAGCAAAGTGGCCACAACCCCCAAGGAAGCATGCCACAACCCCAAGCACTCAGAATAACTCCTCCCCAACCTGTTGGACGATCCAGACCAAAGACAGATGGCATTATGCCATTGGAACAACAAGACAGACCAAGAATAGCCCCTAGAGTAATAACGCTTACTAGAGTACCATCTCTGTGTGTATAAGGACTCCCAATATGAGCAGACTGTCCTCAGACTGTCCATTTGTGACACTCCCATCGTCTCCTCCCCTTACTGCCTTGCACTAAGCAGCTCAGTGCCCAAGCCCTCCCCTGTATCCTCTGAAATCCCCTGTGTCCCGACACTCGACCCGTATCATCAACCCACGTCCCCCTGTCCATCCAGAACCCTCCTAGCGAATTACTGTCGACCCAGCAGTAAGTTCGCCACACTGTGAGTTCGTTTGGCAGAGTTGAGTTCCGAGAGTGATAGGGAAGAAGGTTTACATTAGAGGAGAAAGGGTAATACTCCTGAGCAAGGCTGGTGCTCTCGCACTAGCTTTTTTTTCTCTCGTACTCGAAGACTTTTGGTAGTTTATATACATGGTTTTCGAATATGCAATACTTTGTCAGTGATGAGAGTGAGAGCGTCAGCCTATATGGGCACACGCAAGGTCGCCGTTTAGTTCCTGGAGATGTCAAACAGGTGGCATATGGTAATGTAAAGTAAAGGAGACTAGGGAGAAAGGAGAGAAGGGAGAGTACGAAAGGAGTAACATACGTAGATGAGCGGGACAGTCCGAAAGCGTCCTCCAAATGGCCTGTTCCGAGCCCAATGGTGGACCTCCCCTTACACCTGCTGGGGGGTCAAAAATTGACTGTCCCTGGTCAAGCGTGCTTTTGCGATGTGAAACAAGTTGCTGCTGCTGCTGCAGCGGTGGGGTCTTCTCAATTCGAGGTGCCAGTGGCATGAGTGGGCGAGGGCACGTGCGTGAACGAGGTGACGGCACTGCTGGTGGAGTGGGAGGCGATGCTGCAGGTAGGATATGTGATTTTGCTGGGTTTGGCGACGTCTCTTTGTGCGCTTGCGTGGTCCTTGTGCTTGCAGTTGCTGCTGCTGCTTCTTTGCTGAGGTAATGTCTTGATTGTCGATTTTCGTGATTTTGGGGTGTTCTTCTTCGAGGCGGTTCTTGGGGACAGTGTTAGGCAGGCAGGGCAGGCAGGGCAATGGGGCAGCAGAAGGCAGAAGCAAAGAGACAGCAGGAGGCAAAGGCAGCGAGGCGGTGACCGGCGAGGACAGCGAAGTGGCAAGAGGTGAAGGCAGTGAGGCAGCAAGAGGTGAAGGCAGCAGCACCAATGAATCACGTGGGGGTGGGAGATTGGCAGTAAGGTCGAGAGATGAGGGTGGCGGCGGCAGGATGAGAGGTGAACATGTTGACGTGGCAGTGAGAGTCGAGGGTTGGGATATGGCAGAGCTTGCAGAGTGAGGGATGCGAGGGCCTTTAGGTCGAGGCATGCAGGTGAATTTGACTTTGTTGGCAATTGTTGCATGGGCTGATAAAGAGACTGATGGTGCATTGCATGGCAGAGGTGTGGTGGGTTCTGACAGTGGACGTGGCGGTGAATCATGAGGCAGAGGGGTCGGCATGATCACATTGGGACAAGTCGCAGGCAGTGGTGTGGGCAGTGTGATGCATGCGGGTGACAGGCAAATGGGAGAAGAAGGAATGGATTGTGCGTTGCACAGCAGTGGGGTAACAGGCCGAGATGATGAACATAGCAGTGGGTCACGAGGCAGGGATGTTGGCACAGTCACACTGGGATGAGTTGCAGATGGTGGTGTGGGCAGTGTATCGCAAACCAGGGGAGTTTGCGTGAGCTCGTTGAGGTGAGCCACAGATGGTGTGACGGGTGATTGGCACATGGGGGAAGTGATGGTGGCTCCGGTGACTTGCAAGATACGAGTTTGTGTCACCTCCTCAATCTGGCTTGTGTTGACTGTCTGCAATTCGACATGGGGTGGCTGGTCATGAGCAGGAACTGCTGGCCTTGGTGTAGGTGGTAGAAGCATGGTGTGTCCGAACTGCTGGTTATGGTATGGGAGCCATGAGTGCTCCCACTCGTCGTTGTCGGAATCCCATACGTGTGGGTCCTGGTCTTGCTCAAGGAGGTGCTCCCATGATCGGCAGCGGTAGAAGACAGTGCATCCAGCATCACAAACGTCATGGTAGTCGAAAAACACTCCTTGTGGTTGGTTGGGATACTTGGCCATGAGGTGATGGAAAAGTGCTTTACGGTCTTTGGGGTGGAAACCGTGCCAAAACCACATGTCACGATCTTGCTTGGGAGTGGGATGCGAGATGTAAACTGGCCAGCTCAGGTCTACAAAGCATTCATAATAGTCGATTACCTCATGATCGCTGCTCATACGGGACTCTGAGACACCTTTGATTAGCTCAAGGAGCGCATACTCATCAGGGCTTGCTGTAGATGGACTAGGATATGGGTGACCGAATGCAGCAGCAGTGGTGGGAGCATTCCACAGCTGTCTGGCAGGTGTGGCAGTGGGAGTGGTTGGTGCCTGGAGGGAGAAGGTGGCTGTTGAGGAGGATGTTGCTTTTGCAAACTTGGACACAGGGAGGGTTGTCATGATGTTGGGGAAACAGTGAGCACAGTGGGCATACAGGAGAGCATATGTGCGATCTTGCATTGATAAGCCATACATGCAACTCACTAGATCCTCTAGCTCTCTATCCTCAGCCTTGCGAGCGTCGTAGGCATCTACATATGGATCGAGGGGTGGGGAAGTGTATCGGGCATGTGTGTAGTCTCGTGGGTCTTGTTTGCCATAGCCGAGGAGGTGCTCATAGCTATGCTGAGGTCGTTCCTGTCTGCTGGGCTGGGGTGTGTAGTATGACATGTTGGAAGGAATGTGGGAAGGGGGAGGAAAGGCAGACGTAACACAGCACGAGCACGCTCAAGCAGCCGGTCAAAGGTGATGGCGAGCATTTGTGGCATGCTCGGGGCCTGGGGGTTGGAACTGTAAAGACTCTGCCTCACTGGGGCAGCCAATTTGTAAGCGCGAAGCGTCGTGTCGATGCATTGTGAGTTCATTCGGCAGAGTTGAGTTCCGAGAGTGATAGGGAAGAAGGTTTACATTAGAGGGGAAAGGGTAATATTCCTGAGCGAGGCTGGTGCTCTCGCACTAGCTCGTTTTTCTCTCGTACTCGAAGACTTTTGGTAGTTTATATACATGGTTTTCGAATATGCAATACTTTGTCGGCAATGAGAGCGAGAGCATCGGCCGATATGGGCGCGTGCAAGGTTGCCATTTAGTTTCTGGAGATGTCAAATGGGTGGCGTATGGTAATGTAAAGTAAAGGAGACTAGGGAGAAAGGAGAAAAGGGAGAGTACAAAAGGAGTAACATACGAATGCAGATGAGTGGGACAGTCTGAAAGCATCCTCTGAATGGCCTGTTCTGAGCCCAACGGCAGACCTCCCCTTACATCAACTTAATCATACATTGGTCTTGCTGACTATCATCTCACCTATTGGAGTGACCCCTCTCATTGTCTAATCAACCCCAGTGAAAAATCGGGTTAATGAGATCGAATGAAAACAAACAACCTCAAATGATAATGAATTAGAAATGATAATTATTTATTTAATGATCTGATTTGATATGATCGAATGAGAAGAAATCAGGGCGATGCAAAGATCTTGATCTCGATCTCCTTTGCATCGTGTCAGCGTAGTGGGCCGGCTCCTATCTCGCGGTATCGACGGGCCAATTGCATAATCTAATCTACATTATTTCTCTAAGTGGCGAACGTCCCAATCAGCAATAAATCCTTCCCATTCAGATCACGTCCAATGCTGTATTATTGCAAATGTACAAGACATTGTAAAGGCGAAACAAAGGAAGTCTCGAGGTCGACGTATTACTCACACAAGAAAGACAATCAAACGTGGCAATTCACGCTGGAATTTCAGAAATTCCTTAAGAGCAAGCCAGTTGCTATGGGCTTGCCAATAGCATCGTCCTCTCGTGCCCCCCAAAGGTCTTCTGTTGGTCGGACTTCTGATGTGACAATAGGCCAAACGAATGTCATTGTAAGCACAGTGATATGTCACCAAATATAGTTGAATTTGTTAACGCATCGGCATCAGGACAGTAGTGTTCCTGATGCGATGCCGGCCATATCACCAGAAATACCGATGGGCGATCATTGCGCTCATATCAATGATCCAGACACCCTTCCTTCCAACCATCTTCTCAATAGAGCTCAGGACTTAGACATTGACCTGTGTGCATCTGTGAATCCTTCAGATCTTCCTGTCGACTCGGACACTCGTACTCTTGAGATTCCAGATCCAGTTGATGTTCCATCGGGTGATATTGAGGATATTTGGGCCTAAGATCAGATACAACTGCACGATCTCAAACTTAGCATCGAGTTCATAAGGGGTCTTCAGGCCTCTGTCCTTGACAATCCTACACTCGGTTTATCTCAGGATGCTGTTGATCATCTTCGTAACCCTCCTTGCGCACATCCCAGTCTTGGTATTGACGCAGACACGTGCCTGGAAATCAACTTGTACCTGGATAACCCTTCGGAAACATTGTACAAGAAGAACCGCGCGTCCTTTCTACGACGATATCCTGATGCCAACATATCTAGCTACCATATTACCAAGCGCCTGGTGGCTGACCTTACAGGTATCGAGTCCATCGTGTGTGACACGTGCATCAACTCGTGCATTGCGTTTACTGGACCCTTCCTTGGTCTTGAAATCTGTCCGATATGCTCTGAGCCTCGATACGACCAATTCAGGTTGGAGGCTAGTAATGGGAACAAAAAGGTCGCCCGTCAAGAATTCCATACCATCCCGATTGGACCACAGCTTCAGGCGCTGTACCGGGAACCACAGAGCGCTACGCAAGTGCACTATCTACGGAAAGAGAGGGCCCGCGTGCTCAAGGAAGTCGAAGAGAAGGGCTATTTGGAGGAATACAACGACGTCCTCCATGGCACTGAAATAATAGAGGGATTTCGCGACGGCCGCATCGGAGAAGACGACATAGTCCTTATGTTCTCAATAGACGGTGCCCAACTGTATGCAAAAAAGGCGTCTGCATGCTGGATATATATCTGGGTACTCTTCAACCTTGCTCCCGAGAGGCGATACAAAAAAAAACATGTCCTTATTGGCGGTTTCATTCCGGGTCCAAACAACCCCAAGAACATTGATTCTTTCCTGTTTCCGGGTCTCCAACACCTTTGTGCTATTTAAAGGGAGTGTCTCACAATATGGGATGCAGCTCTACAGCGAGAAATTAAAGCTAAAGTATTCCTTGCAATCCTTGCTGCAGATGGTCCTGGAATGATGCACATCACTGGGTTTGTTGGTTATCATGGCAAACACGGCTGCCGTCTCTATTGCAGGCTATCTGGATGACGCAAGCCCGATGGGAGACACTACTTCCCAGCCTTGTTAAAACCACTCGATTATGATCTCGAGGGTTCATCCCATGGGGACATTAATATACGAGATCTACCGAGGCCCTCGCAAGATCAATACAACATCAATCTACGCTATCTTGTTACTTCACCCAGTGAGACTCAATACCGTGTTCACCGACTTGAGACAGGTATTTCCAGACCCTCTCTGTTCTCAGGTCTCAATCGGTCTTCGACGCTCGGCTTGCCATATTTGTGTGGCTTGGACATCATGCATCTTGGTGCTTCAATCTCTCTGACCTGATGATAAGCTTGTGGCATGGGACAATCGACTGTACCAAGCCAGATGACAGGTCTACTTGGACATGGGCAGTGCTTTGAGGCGATGTCTGGAAAGCACATGGGAAGGCAGTGGGGGATACTCTCCACTATCTTCCCAGTTCATTTGAACATCCTCCCTGCAACATCGCCGAGAAACTCACAAGTGGTTACAAAGCTTGGGAGTTCTTACTTTATCTCTATGGCCTAGGTCCTGGCTTGCTGCTCGATGTTCTTCCAGACTCATACTACAAGAATTACTGTAAGCTGGTCTATGGTATGCGGATCATGAATCAGCATCGAATCTCCCTATCAAACGTACGTGAAGCACATATGGTGCTCACTTCATTTGCACAAGAATTTGAAGTTATTTACTGTCAACGGAAATCGACACACATTCATTTCGTATGACCATGTCTACATTCACTCATACATCTGCCACGTGAGGTCATTCGTCTCGGTCCTCCCACTTGTTCATCTCAATGGACACTTGAGCGTACAATCGGGAATCTTGGCGAGGAAATCAAACAGCATGTGAATCCATTCACAAATCTATCGTGGTGTGGGATCAGGAGGGCACGAGTCAATGCTCTCAAGGCTATGATTCCTGATTTAGATACAGAAGAGACTACAGAACGACCTCTCCCATGTGGATCGAAAGACCTTGGAGGAGGATTCGTCCTTCTACGTGCACGTGAGGCCTATCCACAGCCACTCCGGGAATGCGAAGCAAATGCATTGCTTTGTTTCATGCGCATCTCATCTGACACAGACTTTCGTGTTCGCCGCTGGGCAAAACTTCGTTTGCCAACTAAACAGATAGCTTACAGTGCTTGGAAAGAGAAAGAGAGGCCACTTGAGAAGCAGCGTACAGCTTGCAACATTAAGGTGAGTTGGTATAGCTATATTATACAGAGACACCTAAAGTTATCTTTATGTCACTAGATACTTCTAGACAACGAAATAAGAGTCGCAGAGGTCTATTTCTA
This sequence comes from Russula dissimulans, assembly GCA_022376545.1. Classification (NCBI taxonomy): domain Eukaryota; kingdom Fungi; phylum Basidiomycota; class Agaricomycetes; order Russulales; family Russulaceae; genus Russula; species Russula dissimulans. The sequence continues at coordinate 7,662 of WTXJ01000204.1, read as the reverse complement.
TGTGGTCTTGAGTCGCGATGGTGAAGACATTGCGCTTGGACTCGTTTTGCTCTTTAGTAAACCAGATCCCACCCTTTTGCAACGCTCTGTCCATACACTGTGGTCTTGCGAATACCAAGGAGATTCAGCACTTGGACTCGTTTTGCTCTTTAGTAAACCAGATCCCACCCTTTTGCAACGCTCTGTCCATACACTGTGGTCTTGCGAATACCAAGGAGATTCAGCACTTGTGTTTATAGATGTCAAGTCAATTCAAGCAGTCGTCTCTATGATACCACATACACCTAGCATATCCAGGAACATACCCACCGAGCGCTTCTTTCTCATTGAGAAACCTGGTCTGGATGTCGCTATCATCGCTGGCGTGGAAGAACACACTCCTGATGATGAGACAGAAGAAACATAATAATTAGTGTAGGTATAATGTATCACTACTCTGAGAGGAAACTGTTTGTATTTAGTACCCATGCGATGCAATGTTTGTCTCGTATGAACGCAGGCCAGATTTGGTTTACCATAACGGGAAGCTCATCGCTTTAGATTATCTAGCCGTTGATCTTCTATCTCACGTGACTTGCAATAAAAAGGACGTTGGTTATGACAGGTGCAGTTGAAAAAAAAGGCCCATTCTCCGTATAAAAATGCAAGATTGCAATCAGACACCTCTCAGCACGACCTTCTATGCTTGGGAACATTCTCAAAGTAGCTCTCTCTTGTCGACTGATGGGCTCTCTCTGGTCTCCGCCAGTGGCAACTTTGTCTCAAGCCCCATAACATCAACAAACAACTCCCTTCTCTCCCCTGCACAAATATCGTGCAGTTCTAATGCTCCTTGGATTCTGTCTGGCTCTTTGGAACATGAAAAGGTTCTGGTCGCATTCTACGAGTGTCAAAGCCAGCAGCTTAAGGATGATTTGGCCAGGGCCAAAGAAGAATACGCCTTTCTCTGGTACGTGTCATTCATTCTCTTAATATTGACTCATCTGATTATTTAAATCACAGTAATACATATGAGAGACAATTGAAGTATACCGAAGTCGTCCAAGCCATGTTCTTTGACCACCTCAAAAGGCCCCTGCTATGTGACTTTAATAAAGACTCGGAATTGGAATCATCAATCCCATCCATGCCACTCCGAGTTAGCACCACTCATGCTGACACCACAAGTCCTCCCCCCCCCTCTCGCTCGGACTATTCCCACATCAAGTTCTGGCTGAAATGAGAGTGGAAGGAATACAAGACTGCTCAAGAGAACTCGTCTCAATTTGGAAATGCAAGAGGTTCTCGAGGCGGAACTAGGTCCGCCAAAGGCGAAAACGTGATGATGCTCTATATAGAGCACGAAGATGGGACCCCGGTAGATGGTATGATGGCAAGTAATATAAAGGATCTCGCTAGGGCGTTGTGGAGAGATATTTATCAGTCAGGTCATGCTCCGGACACATGGGGCAGCGCGACAAATGAGGTGCGAAACAATTAAATGGGGTATAATTATAATTGGCACAGGGTTACGGGATAGGTTAAGGTAGAAATTAAAGAGATATCGGCCGCTTATTCAACAAATATTATTAGTAAAAAAAATTACCTTTCAAATGAGCCTAAGATCATGGTAATCAGATGAGAAATGACAGAGATATAAGGTGATCTTTGTTACTGATCTTATAGAAAGATTAGCTGATATCTCACTCATTTGTGAATAGATTATGATGATCTTATACTTGTTTGGACAGAAATAATGCTGCAGATAAATTGAGAATTTATCCGGGGCCAATTATGACCCCCTGTGACCCACCACTTATAAAAAAGTGGGATATAAGCGGCACATTTCAGGGGGTCAAAATGGCCCGCGGATAGATTGCAATCTATCCGCGGCCTGATTCGCTTTCGAACGAGCCTAAGATCATAGCAATCGGTGCAGTATTGACAGAGATATCAACTAATCTTTCTATAAGATCATAATCAAAGATTGGCTGATATCTCTGTCAATACTGCACCGATCATGATGAGGCTAGGCTCGTTCGAACCGAAATCACGCCGCGGATAGATTGCAATCTATCCGCGGGCCATTTTGACCCCCTGAAATGTGCCGCTTATATCGTGATTTTTTATAAGCGGTGGGTCACAGGGGGTCGAAATGTGCCGCGTATAAATTTACAATCTATCCGTGGAGTGATTTCGGTTCGAACGAGCCTAGCATCATCATGATCAGTGTAGTATTGACAGAGATATCAGCCAATCTTTGATTATGATCTTATAGAAAGATTAGTTGATATCTCTGTCAATACTGCACCGATTACTATGATCTTAGGCTCATTCGAAAGCGAATTAGCCCGTGGATAGATTGCAAATCTATGCGCGGGCCATTTTGACCCCCTAAAATGTGCCGCCTATATCGTGATTTTTTATAAGCGATGTGTCACAGGGGGTCAAAATGTGCCGCGTATAAATTTACAATCTATCTGCGGAGTTATTTGGGTCCGAACGAGCCTAAGATCATAGCAATCGGTGCAGTATTGACAGAGATATCAGCCAATCTTTGATTATGATCTTATAGAAAGATTTGGTGATATCTCTGTCAATACTGCACCGATTACCATGATCTTAGGATTGTTTGAAAGCTAATTATGCCACGGATAGATTTAGAATTTATCCGCAGACCATTTTGACCCCTTGAAATATGCCGCTTACAATCAATTATTTTATAAGCGGTAGGTTACAGGGGGTCAAACTGTGCCATGTATAAATTGGCAATCCATCCGTGGTGTAATTCGGTTTCAAAAGAGCATAAGATGATGGTAATCAATGCAGTATCGACAGAGATATCAAGTAATCTTTCTATGAGATCATAAAGAAAGATCAGTTGATATCTCTGCAAATATTGCACCGATTAGGGTGATCTTAGGCTTGTGTGAAAGCGAATTTTACCATGGATAAATTCACGATTAGTCTTGTTTCCAGACCGTTGTTGGAGAATGAATTGGAAGTCGAAAAATTGGTGCTGAGTCTCCTCTATATGGTCTGGTGAGTTTGACCCATCTGGGTGTAGGCATATGGTAAGGTGTTGGCACGTAGGCTTTCTTTTGGTAGCACATGAGTCAGACGTGCTAGTTAGATAGTTATCCAAGTTGCTACGCCTGTATATACCCTTTGTATACCATGCATCCCATTCCCAAACGCGACTCTAGTGTTCTTCAAGACACTGGTGCCAAGGCGATTAAATGGGGTATAATTATAATTGGCACAGGGTTACGGGATAGGTTAAGGTAGAAATTAATGAGATATCAGCCGCTTATTCAACAAATATTATTAGTAAAAAAACTTACCTTTCAAATGAGCCTAAGATCATGGTAATCAGATGAGAAATAACAGAGATAGAGGGTGATCTTTGTTACTGATCTTATAGAAAGATTAGCTGATATCTCAGTTATTTGTGAATAGATTATGATGATCTTATACTTGTTTGGACAGAAATAATGCTGTGGATAAATTGAGAATTTATCTGGGGCCAATTAAATGGGGTATAATTATAATTGGCACAGGGTTACGGGATAGGTTAAGGTAGAAATTAAAGAGATATCGGCCGCTTATTTAACAAATATTATTAGTAAAAAAAATTACCTTTCAAATGAGCCTAAGATCATGGTAATCAGATGAGAAACGACAGAGATATAAGGCGATCTTTGTTACTGATCTTATAGAAAGATTAGCTGATATCATAGTCATTTGTGAATAGATTATGATGATCTTATACTTTTTTGGACAGAAATAATGCTGCGGATAAATTGAAAATTTATCTGGGGCCAATTGTGACCCCCTGTGGCCTACCACTTATAAAAAAGTGGGATATAAGCGGCGTATTTCAAGGGGTCAAAATGGCCCGCGGATAGATTTGCAATCTATCCGCGGGCTGATTCGCTTTCGAACGAGCCTAAGATCATAGTAATCAGTGCAGTATTGACAGAGATATCAGCTAATCTTTGATTATGATCTTATAGAAAGATTAGCTGATATCTCTGTCAATACTGCACTGATTACTATGATCTTAGGCTCGTTCGAAAGCGAATCAGCCCGCGGATAGATTGCAAATCTATCCGCGGGCCATTTTGACCCCCTGAAATGTGCCGCTTATATCGTGATTTTTTATATGCGGTGGGTCACAGGGGGTCGAAATGTGCCGCGTATAAATTGACAATCTATCCGCGGCGTGATTTCAGTTCGAACAAGCCTAGCCTTATCACAATCGGTGCAGTATTGACAGAGATATCAGCTAATCTTTCTATGAGATGATAATCAAAGATTAGCTGATATCTCTGTCAATACCACACCGATTACCATGATCTTAGGCTTGTTCGAAAGCTAATTACGCTGCGGATAGATTGTCAATTTATCCGCGGAGCATTTTTGCCCCTTGAAATGTGCCGCTTATAATCAATTATTTTATAAGTGGTGGGTCATAGAGGGTCAGAACACCCTGCGTACAAATTGACAATCTATCCGTGGCGTGATTTCGGTTTGAACGAGCCTAGCATCATCATGATCGGTGCAGTATTGACAGAGATATCAACCAATCTTTCTATGAGATCATAAACAAAGATTAGCTGATATCTCTGTCAATACTGCACCGATTAGCATGATCATAGGCTTGTTCGAAAGCAAATTATTCCGCGGATAAATTTACGATTTATACGCGGAGAATTTTGACCCCCTGAAACGTGCCGCTTAAAATCAAGTATTTTATAAGTGGTGGGTCACAGGGGGTCAAATTGTACCATGTATAAATTCACAATTTATCCATGGTGTGATTTCAGTTTGAATGAGCCTAGGCGATGGTAATTGATGCAGTATTGACAGAGATATCAAGTAATCTTTCTATGAGATGATAAAGAAAGATGAGCTGATATCTCTGTCAATATTGCACCGATTAGGGTGATGTTAGGCTTGTTTGAAAGCGAATTTTACCACAGATAAATTGATGATGTATCTGCAGAAGTTTGACCACTTGAATTGTGAGATGTATACAATAGAGGACGATAAATGAGATAGAAGGAAGAGTTGGTAAGGACAAGAAGAAATGATAAGTAATAGAAGAAAAGGGTTATGTAAGCATGAAGGATTGTATTGATGCAAGTGACTGAACTTGTTATGAAGAGGTGATGGTATATTGTGAAAGTGAGTTCAAAGTACATATACAAGTTGTTACACTCTTATAGGGTGCAAGGGCCAGATGTTGAGAAGTTGAATTGGAGTTTGCTAAAGCGAGCACTAGTTTGTTGAATGGGAGCTGGTCTCCCGTACTCAGTGAGCACTCTCTGAAAAGAGGGTAATCTGTATGCAAGTAAATGGGGTGTGTGTAGATGTCACCACTACTACAATGGACCCGATAGTCCAAGGGTGAATATGAGGAAGAGCACAAAGGTTACAATGAGGAAGCAAGCATGCACCCGTACGTCTTCCGGGAGTGGAGCGATGAGTCGAACCAAGGGCGACAAAGTACGCCCGACTTCAACTTGTAGCGAGAACGACCTGATATTGAGACAGAAGACTCAAGTTAGAGTCTTCAGTAACTAGGTACAACGCTATAAATACTACAGTGAGGAGGCTATTCCCATAAGGCCTTATACGGACAGTAGCTATGATCAATCAGAGGCGTGGCATAATCAGACAGCTAGCAGTACATCGGACATCAAGCCCCGGTAAGGTACAATCTCACTTGTACAGATCATGATACGGAACAGAACATACGATGGGACATAGCCGGTTCAAGAACTTACCGCGGTCCAGCGGATGCCAACCCATCCGCTCTCGCGTGCCGGTGACATCACCCCTCGTCTAGGCAAGACGTCCTCAGCTTGGTGCAGTGGGAGAGGCATGCGACGTATGGGAGGGGTAGTACCGGGTGAGCTGGACGAGACCTGTTCTAGAGGATGAACATATCCTTGAAGCCCCGAGAGCTTGCGGTGGACGTTGAAGTTTTCGAGATGGGCGCGAGTGTTGCTGAGGGACTCGGTGAGGAGTTCGTGTTCAGCTTGGAGGCGGTTGATGGCGAGGATGATGTGGCGTGACTCTTCAAAGTCAGTGCGGTAGCAGGAGATGTCGGCGGCGATACCCCAGTCGTCCAGCTTGGCAGTGGCGTCGAGGAGGATGTTGTAGGCGGAGGAACGTCCTTGCAGGACTTGAAGGAACCAGGTGAGGAACACCATAGGTATGTCTGAAGGAGGGCGATGGGCGGAGGCGAAGATTTCGGCGCGATAAGGGCCCTCACCAGGACCTTCACGTCCTGTGAGTCCTTCGACCTTTGAAAGGTCTTCGCGGCAGCGGTGGACCCATCGCGCTTTGAGGTAGACCCCCTCTTCCATGGAGATCTCGAAGTTAGGGGCACAGTTGATATTGGGGACGTACCCCTCAGGTGGCATGTCATCGTCCTGGATGGCTCCTCGTGGACGGCGAGAGCTTCCTCCAGGCCCTTAATGCGGCCTCGAAATGCAGACTCGTGGCGTGCCATTTCCTCCTCGCGCTTGGAGATGGTGGCACAGAGGCCGGCATAAGTTCTCGGAGGGTGTCTTGGGGGACATGTCGAAGGCCAGGAGGGTGTTGACTGCAGTGCAGGGAGAGACCGGATCGGCTGTCTGTATGGTCGCTGCGTGGTAGGAGGGACCGCCAATAGTTGGCATGTGGTAGGAGGTGCTTGAGCTAGATCATTGTTCGTCAGTGGTAGAGGCGTCCATGTCGAGGAAACTCTGCAGTAGCTGGTCGGTAGTGTGGGTGAGGACGTGATGGGCGTGCGCGACAAGCGGGGGTCGGCGAGATTGAGACGTTGAAGTGAGCTGCAAGGGACTCGAGGTGGAAGTTGAGCCACGGGTTGCGACCAATGCGATTGAATGCGGCGGAGTACGGTGAGAGGAGGGCGAACTCGTCCAGAGTGGCTCAGTGGAGATGCGACGCGAAGTAGTTGCTGTCAATGGTCGACTCTTGTAGTAGCTTTTAAGCAATACGGGAGTGTACACATGTGCTGCGGGCTCCCACGTATTGTCGCTGTATGGGTAACCCTTCCACTTGATCAGGTATTGGAGTTGGCGCTGACGCCGGTGTAGCGGTGATTGATGATGGTTTCTACTTGAACTCTTCTTGACCCTGGATGAGATCAGGTGGTGGTCTGGAGAAGTTGGGACCGTGGGTCCGTCTCGACGTAAGGGGTTAGCAGAGATGCATGAAACACATTGTGGACCTGCCATGACACTGGGAGTCGAGCTTGAAAGCAACCGGAGAGATCCGCTTGATGACCTTGAAGGGCCCTTGGCGTTTTGGGGCCAGTTTCGAAGATTGATATGGGAGTTGAGGTTGGTGGCCTCCAACCATACGCTCTGCCCTCGCGAAATTGGTCTTCTGGTGTCTCGGGGTGTTTCAGGGCTTGATTGATAGCTTTCGTCACCTGTGCTCGTTTCTGGACCATCTGATCGATGCGGGCTTCGGTGGCTCATTGTTGGTTCTATCACCTGGACGGGGTACAGGATAGGGCGGTATCCTAGCAGTGCTTCGTTTGGGGACAAGTTCAAGGTTGAGTTAGTCTGATCGTTGTGGACCGCCGTAGCAATTGTGAGCCATTTACCAGTCGTTGGGTTGAAGCCCTGTGACGAGACGTAGGTACTGTTCGATCCATTGATT
>WTXJ01000203.1:0-29046 GCA_022376545.1 Russula dissimulans | reverse complement strand
TTATATACAGGTTCGGTTTGTAATCGCCTTACAAACCGGTACAGTTGTTGTACTTGTACAGTAATCCAACTAGTAAGCGATCAGTCAGTAATAGTACAGTAGCTAGTTGGATATAACCGAACTTGTAAGCAATCAGTCAGAACTATCAGTTGGTTTACTTTGGTTTTATGGACGATCAGTCAGCAATCTCGGTCATCACTCAGTCAGCCTTAGTAATCGTACACTGTGAGATACCAATACGTATTGAGACCTTGAGACACAGAGTCGCGGCAGTGCCGCTCATAGATGTTTCAGAGCTATAGGCAGTTGAACGCCTCGTACATAGTCAGTCCGCAGAACGTAAGCAGGTAAAAACGCAATAAGTCCCCAGTCCTTAACATTGACACGCTATTGCCTGTGGCAATCAGCTAAGCTGGCAAGGGAGGTGTTGAGACTACTCACCTATCTCCACTTCTCTATGTCAGTGATAGGATTTGCCTCCAGGTTGCGATGTGTATCCAGCAATTGATCTTCAAACTTGGCAAGAAACTCCTTGACTTTCTGGTTCTTGAATATCATCTGGGCAACTACATCTTCTAGCTTGTCTTCAATGAGTGTGATGTTGTTATGGACTTACCTTGATCTATAGGGCAGACTACACATCCTGGTTCCCTCATCCATCCCCCCTCCTTCCAATCTGAACCTATTCCCATACCAAAGCACACCTGTCTCCACTGGACATTCTGCAAGAGGTCTGGATGCAAGTGGCACACCTAGACCCACTATTGTTCTGATGTATGGCACCTTTGTCTTGGCGTTCTGTGGGACTTATTGCTGCCTGATACTGATATACTTACTGATCGGATGACTGAATGCTTACTGATTGGATGACTGATTGTTCTCATGTTATTGTTCTAGAGATCCAAAAATACACTCTATGATATCATAGCTTACTGATAGCTTATTGATACTTAGGAAGAGCTGACAGGCCTGGGAAGACTGCTTATTGATTGTACTCACTACTTACAAAGCCTCTAAGTAGTAGACTTGTATTTAAACCTTTCAGCAGTTGTAGAGTCAAGCCAAGCTCAACTTAATCATACATTGGTCTTGCTGACTATCATCTCACCTATTGGAGTAACCCCTCTCATTATCTAATCAACTCTTGATCCCCTTGGATAACCTCAAAGGAACTCCAAAGCTTAGTGATTGAGCTATATCAATCAGCACTCCTGAACAGGTGAGACGCTACTGCAAACTCTATCAAGAGTTGAGCATTAGCGATTCTTGACAAATGTACTCATCGGAGGCAGATTGAAGCCATTCATCTTTGTTAAGCTTGTAGAAAGACCTTGGGCTAGAATGGTTACTCATGAGTTGAGAGACATAGTTGTGACTCAGAAGAATGATGGTGCAGGAGAGCTGGCCTGGGGCTCTATTGTGGCAGGGGTAGCAGGGGCAACTGGCTTGAGATTCAGTGACAAGGCAGCAAGGGAGAAGGTGGAGGACAATGGTAGAGATAACTGACAGATAATGTACAGAAATGGCAAGCTGGTGTGGGCACGAGGTGAGTCACTGAAGTCACACGCGACAGGCCTGGGCAACACATCTAGCCTTGATCTACAATTATAAAGAAAAAATGCACAGAGGGTGAGGTCAAGGAGTCAGACACGCACAATGTTTGTTATTTTGTAGCTGTGCATATACATTGATCAACAGAGGTCTGTTGAAAGTTGCAAACAACATCAACCAAGACAGCAATCTCATGGTGTTATAGTACTGTATTGACATTAAACAATAAACAAGAATTGAAAATTTTACTCAAAGAGGAAAAGCAGGCTACTAAAAGCTGTGGTGTTGAATCATTGAATTGCATGAACCCCATCATTGAAATTCGGAAGGTTCACACAAAGCTTGGATTGGATCGATCACATCACATCATATATCACATCAATGTCGCAGGTTGTCAAGTTGTAAGTTGTAGTATTAGCAACTGTTAGATATGGAAGGCGGATAGTCCTGGTGAGGAGTAGTAGGGCCACAAGAAGTAGGTACAGGGCTGCTGCCACCAGGACTGACCCTGAACAAACTTAGTCCAGACTGCAAAGCCGCAAAGCTTAGTTTAGACTGCAAAGACTGTAGGTGCTGCATGGAGGTCTTTTGTCCGGTAACAATGCACAGCAGACAACATGTCAAATACTAGCTACCCTCCACAATGAACTGAAGGTTGACTATATACACTAGCATGTGAGCTACTTGGTAAGCACTGTGCGCCATCAAGAAATAGCAACTTGAACTTGTGCACTGATACATGTACAGCTGATTGTGATGCACCTTTGAAATCTGGGTCAACACTTTCAGAACTTGTAACACCAGAGGTGACCATGCCATGGTCCATGTGATTCAATTGGTCTCCAAAGATTGCTGTCCACATTCTGCATACAAATTGACCTCTCATAACACTGAAAGATGGGACACTTGACTTACCATAGGCCAGTTTGCTATCTCTGCTTACCTGTGAGGACCTCATACTGTGCAAGGTGGTTGTGTTCTTCATTTTCCAAACTTCTCAATTCTGTACCATATACCAATCCTGCAATGCTCTTGGAGTAAGCACGTCACTGCTCTCTCTGCTGCAAGGGAGACTGACATTCACCGTGTGTGGTGTCACGTCTGTAGGTCCCAAGATGTGGTGTACAGTATTATTGGTAGGTCATAGGGTCCTTGTCATCTCAATGGCACCCACTGCACCATAGTTACGGGCATGGATTTTGACCCACACCTGTGGTCGTGGGTACAGGTACAGGTCGAGGGGTCCCAACTAGTATTGGGGAAGTTTAGTTCCAAACTGATACAAACTCGGTTTGAACCAAACCAAACTTCCAGTTTCAGGTTTGGTTTGGAGAATCTGGCCAAGAAACCGAACAGCTTGGTTTCAGTTTGGGCAACTGCTGATCACCCTAAACAGTTTAAAACTTGGTTTGCTCTTGATAGCTTGGCTCACAGCTCCAGCAGTGTTGTGGGTTCACATTCTTTATTTTCACAGTTTGAAGCTATGATATATACATGATAAATTTATATTCTATTTCTAAGTCACTAAATGCCATGTGTGTGCAGATAGGTGTACAGGCATGTGTCCATGCCTGCATCTGTGCATATGTCTGCCCACGTCCACCCATCCGTCCCTGCATCTGTGTGTACATCTGCCCGCGTCCGTGCATGCATGTGTGCATGCATGCATCTGTGTGTACACCTGCCCGCGTCCATGCCCACGTCATGCGTATGCCCACCAACATCCATGCCTGCATCTATGCATACGTCCGTACGTGCAGCCGTGCACACGTCCATGCCCGCATCTATGCGTGGGTGCATGCATTCATTCATACATTTGTGTATGCATATGTGCGTGGGTGCATTTGCATGTCCACCCACCCATGTCTGTGCATATGTCCATGCGCGCGGCCGTGCATGCGTCTGTGTCCACGTCCATGCCTGCGTCTATGCATGGGTGGGTGCATTTGTTCGTAGGTGCATTCATGCATCCGTCCATCTGTGCACGCATCTGTGCCCATGTCCATGTGTATGTGTGGGAGTTCGTAAGTTCGTGTATGCATGCGTGCATTCATGTGTCTGTGCATGTGTCCATAGGTCTGTGCATGCATTTGTGCGTGCATCCATAGGTTCAGACAGGTGTGATCTTGGGTGTTCAGGTGTCTGAGCATGGATATGGGGATGGACGGGCATCCGGGTGTCCAGGTGGGTGTACAGGTGGGTGGGGCATGGGATTGGCATGATGTTGCACTGGTGCTAATGCCAGTGCCTCCTCGCATGGAGGGGGTTGACACTGATGTGGTACCTGTAGAGACTGATAAGTAAAAAAGATCAAACTGTGACCTACTTACTTCATTGAGCCCATGGAATGGTTGAGGAGTGGGGAGAAAGTCAGCATGCGCACACAAACACAAACACGAGATGAGACAATGTCGGTTATGTAATACAAGTGACTAACAGCAGTACCAGTGCAACAAAGGGGCACCAAATTTTCAGAAATTAACAGAATCGGGTGGGATAGAAAGAAGTTGGCCATGTTAAGGATTGTGCCTATGTAGTTTTTGTTCTATGTTTTGCAGACAATTCTTCCCAGAAAACATGTTTTATTAGTAAATGTGGCAGAGGCAGGGTGTAGTGGCTGATCCCAGTTGTGTTCACTGGTGTCAGCTCGGGCTCCAGCTGGTTTGGGCCAGATATGCCATGGGAAATGGTCTCAAACTGAGTTTAAAAAACCAAACCAATGTAAACAGTTTGTATTGGTTTTGGTTTAGGTTTGGGAAATTTTGCCAGAAACCAAGTGGTTTGGTTTCCAGTTTTGGGAAAATTTGCCTTAAACCGAACCAAACCAAACTTCTCCAACACTAGACAGGGCATGGAGGTCGACAACGTACATGACAATGGCAAGTAGGATGGTTGGTGGATGGATCAGCGTTGGATGTGTGAAATGTGGAGTAAGAAATGCAACAAACAGGGGCTTGGGTGGATGCCCATTCTGGGGTGCATGTGGGCTTATACATGTTGGGCCTGTGTAAAACAAAACTGGAAAGATCATCCAATAACAAAACAGGACACATGGAAGCAAGTAAATTTGGTACCAGTGTCTGGGCAAAGAGCAGAGGACAGAGCAACAAAGAGGTCCCATGGAAGAAGAAGAGAGCATGAAGTGGTTCAGATTGAAGGGAGGTAGCATGCAACCATGCTTGAAAACAATGTAAAGGTGCATGTGGGCTTATACACGTCTGGCCTGTGTAAAACAAAACTAGAAATATCATCAATAAAAAAACAGGAAACATGGAAGCAAGTGAATTTGGTACCGGTGTCGACACAGAGGACCCATGGAAGAAGAAGAGAGCACAAAGTAGTTCAGATTGAAAGGAGGTAACATGTGACCATGCTCGAAAAGAAAGGGAATGATCAACAACAACACATGTGCTCCTGCACACAGGCCCTGCAGTGCCAGAGGTGGCCCCAAAGCAGTCCTGTAGAAGAGAGTATGGACATGTTGAGTTTGAAAGGTGCTCATTGAGAACAGTTGCAGGAGGAAGCATGCGAGCATGCTGGAAGAGAAAGTGAATGATCAATAACAACACATGTGCTGGTTCCGGTGTGTTACCACCCAGCCACCACATGTTCTATCTCCAGTTCCATCTCAATGTCAAAATTCGTGAGATTGTCCAATCGATTTCTCTCTGCAAATCAAAATTGGATAGATTGTCCAATCATGTCTCCAATTTATGTACCTCCACACACTTTATATTATAGTAGATAAAAAGTAGATAGATATTAGATTAGATTTATGTACCTCTCATCCAATTTATATAGTAGAAGTAGACAGAAAGACCATCTGATCGCCAGATAGATTTATGTACCTCTCATTCAATTTATATTATAGTGTTACTGTGCGCCTCAGGGTATGAGACCCCATGTAGCACTTCCATTCAGATATACATGAGACTGCAGAGTAGTTATACATTGTATCGCACTTATCAATTCAGTATTTTCCCCCATTCCTTCACTACATGGTGTGATTTGGTGCAATATAACTATGATGTGGTAGGCAAGTGTGATGTTGGCATGCTGGGTGATCATCTTAGCTTTGGGTGGAATGTCACCAGGCAACTGGAAGGGCCTGGGTGAGCTTAGCATTTGTGTGTATCACCTGGGAGTTGTCTTAGCATCTGAGTTGGGGGTGTGGTGGGTCATCCAATGTAATGTTCGCTTGGAATTCTTCTGTTGGGTTGCATTGAAATGGCATATGTCTCTTCTTGCTGATGCTGTGGCAGTCATATGTTGCACTCATGTGGGAGTCATGTGGCTCAGTGGCTGTGGCTGTGGGCATGACATGTCACCCACTCCCTTCAGGCTACTGCTATACCTTAATACCACCTTGCATCCTATTCTCTGACAAGGGCTAGTGTGCCATGTGCTTAGAACCAGGCTCTGCTGGATCTTTTACCTCTTTTGACAAGTGTCCCTTAGGTCGGTTCCCCTACTCTAGCTGTCATGAAACTCACTAAAAATGAAATAACAACTGGTGCCAACAATCACCCGCTAGATCTACCATTCATCTCCATGGTAATCCCTTTTACTATTAGTGAGTATCCTATATATTCAGATTCTCCTCAGGGTCCTGTGGCAAGACTGAAGAAACCTTAGCCAAAGCCAAAGTACTGGTGGGAGATTGCCCATGATCAAAGCACAGTGTATTTTTCCTGGGCATGCCAAGTTGTATCCCTGCTTGGCACCACTCAATCACAGGGCAGACATTCAGGAGCTGTGTAGTGTTTCTTCTAAGGTATGACATTTATGTCTCACTAGTGATTTCCCCATTCAACTTTGCTACAGTCAAACTTGACCACTTTTATTCCTCTCAAAACTGTGACCTGGATAACACATTGAGTTGTTAGCACACCACTTGGTGTGTATACTCATAAACCCATTATTTCATCTGGTTGAATTCTGTCTTTCCCCTGAGACAGGTCAATGCTGCTCTCAATTCACAAACACTGCTGGCCCATTCTAGTTACCCGTCTCACCATATGTTCATAAAATAGCCATACCCCTGTACTAATTGTTCTCCATTTATCTTAGATCTCTAGAACTGCGACTAGTTCTTGTAAGTACAAACACCGTGTATTTGTGCTTACCTATACATCTGTGGAATAACATGGTATTGAGTTTCTGCTCATTCATCCTCAAGACATCTTCTGTCCCTGAGCCTAGTTTGTCTCTGCCTTGTTTGTTACTATCAAATGGCAGTGAAAATAACCACCCATATCTGAGATGACACGGCACACATTCCTGGCAGCCTTCACTTCAATTCATTCATTCTGCATGTCCCCCTATGGCCTGCTCCTCACAGCCTCTATGTGTTTGTCCCCACAGCCTCTATGTGTCTGTCCTCCTAGCCTCTATGCATCTGTCCTTACATTCTGTCTCTCAACTTGTGTCCTTGTCTACGTCCTCCCATTTGGTTGACTTATTGATGCCAAGAAAAAAGCATCCTCTCAATGACGAGTTCAACTCGGCCATTGCAAAGTTCGACAACCCTTTCCACAAAAACTCAAATATACCATAATGGCCACCTTAGCCATAACTTCAAAGGTTAATATAGTGCATGAAAGTCGAACACTCTCATACCACCCCCTTCCATACCACTCATTATCGGTGAGAAAAATGCATCTACACCCTCGGAACCTAAACACAAAACACAGGTAAGCACATTTTAGTTCTATTTATTCATATACTAAATGGATTCAAGTCTTCAGTACTCCTTGATCAATTTAGAAGTCATCTTGAAGAGATAGGAAAAGCCATTCTTGCTACTGAGTATGATTCCATGGTTGGAGAAGAGTGCAATTGTGGTATCAAGGGTTATATATAGACCTCTCAATGCAATGACTGCTTCCAATTGCCTCTAACATGCAAGCAGTGCTTCCTTCAGCAACACAAAAACAAGCCATTTCACTGGGTCTGACAATGGAATGGTAACTTCTTTGTAAAGAGCAACATCTCATCCCTAGGCCACAGCATCGTTCTTGGCCATCACAGAAAGCCTTGCCCTAACAACTCAAGCTCAGCATTACCAGTTAATTTTCTTGTAGTGCATACAAATGGAATACACAAGACCAGGATTATTTTCTGTACTTGCATCGGGAGGGGTGACCGCATGCAACAGCTCCTCAGCACTCAGCTTTTTTCCTGCCACCACAGAACAACCGATAACTGCATTTACTTTTGGCCTCCTCCAAGAGTTTTATATGCACAGTTTGGAGTCCAAATCAACAGTATATGGTTATATGGGTGGTCTACAGTGCTTAACCAATAATACCTTTATGACAGACGTTCTGGTGTTAAGATCCACTGGAACAGACCCTACTTTTTCTCACCATCACATGACCCTCTGACCCCATGACAGACTAGACTTGTGATCCAGACTCTTGACTTATACTCGTCGATCATTCTCATTTGTACCTCGTTTCATATCCATCATCTCATATGGTTGATGCACTTAGCACCTCGTTTCATATCCATTGTTTCATATGGTTGATGCACTTAGCACCTCATTTCATATACATCATTTCATACGATTGATGCACCTAGCACCTTGTTTCAGATTACCTTCTCAGTACTATATAAGACCCTCAGATAGCGTACTAACGGCCTTAAGCCTGGCTTAGTTGAACCTGTATCAGAAAGCAGTAGTCTTCAAGGATAATACCCAGTTGAACCCTCTCCTCTCTACAAACCTAAGTCAGCATTGTGACTTAGCGTGAAGCGATCCCTTCAGACTACTTGAAGATCTGTTACCTTCATTGAAGGTACGACAAACAACTGACCGTGACACGACCCCCAGCTGTGTGGGATACTA
The DNA here is from genome assembly GCA_022376545.1 of Russula dissimulans. NCBI lineage: Eukaryota > Fungi > Basidiomycota > Agaricomycetes > Russulales > Russulaceae > Russula > Russula dissimulans. The sequence continues at coordinate 20,645 of WTXJ01000203.1, read as the reverse complement.
GATGGCATACTCGCTAGTAGTCGACTTAGACCATGGACACACTGTAATCACTTACACTATCAGACAGAGCAGCATGAAGTGTGTGTCAGGCTCTCGAACTAAGTCTTGGACCACTATCCAAGCAAGAACCACTGAGTAGGGAGACCAGCCCCGAACGTAGAGCGTGCTTAAGCACCCGAACCCTGAATTGCCAATGTCTGGCCTTTACGCACTGGCAGGGTGTAACATAAGTCAGGCTTTCACATCCGACATGCTGGCAGCTCTACCACTTTCTCTACCACTGAGCCTCAACACCTACGTACCCACACCAAAGAGAAACAAGATGATCTACCCCACAGCGTACAAGGAAATGCCCTCTGGATCAGAGACGTCGCTCAACTTGGATACTGGGTTAAACACGAGGACAAGTGGTACCCCGTCAAACTATATGAATACACATACACCAATGAACAACAAAGAGTCCACACCAGACATGTGTGGTTCATCCTGTTAGAAGACGAAAACAACAGTACCTGGCACACTAGAGGAGCCAACATGGTCAATATCACAAATGACTAGGACTAGATGGTGGGATATAGTGGATCCCAACCACCAAACAGGGCAACACGTTATCACTGCCCTAGAACCAGCACAAATATTGGCAGCCCCTTCAGCGGGACCGGTGCCTATGGACATGATTGCGGCCACAATGGTCACACCAGCACAACAAGCCCAAAGTAATGGGCAAAGCAAGGTGTTACGCTCCTGCGGGCGCAAGGGCCAGACGTTGGCAGTTTGGGGTCCGGGTCGCGTTAAGCAGCACTAGAAGGTCTTTGTCGAATGGGGGCTGGTCTCCCTACTCAGCGAGCACTTGCAAAGCAAGGCTAAGTCGATAGGCAAGTAAATGCGGTCTGTGCAAGGGTCTAAATTGACGATGAAGTGATCCCCCTCCTCGGAAGGTCCTTGCCAGTATTCTTGAGTCGAAGTTGGTCCAGTGGCCTTCCCACTTTGTATGCCAATGACCAGAAAGTCGCAAGATTGATTCTAAGTCAGGCTTAAGGCCCAACCGTGAATGATATGGGTTTATATACATGTTGCAGTCCGTCTAGGACGCTTGGTGAGTCAGGTAAGTAACAATAGCACGAATGGCCTTAAGGGCTCTTGGGTCGAGTCAGAGTAGCAAGCGAGGGACAATAATAATACTAGGGATCGAGATGGTAACGATGAATGAGTCACAATAGCTAAGCGAAGGTAAAGTGATGGTAGCTAGTGGAGAAGTTTTATGGAAGGGTAAGTAGGAGTCCGAGGGGATAAGGAAGTAGTAAGCGAGACAGAAGGAAGAAGGGGAAAAAGTACGTGGTGGTAAGTCCGAGGGGGCAGATCATAACATCACGCCCTTCCTAAGGAGCTCACTTACACGAGAGCTAGTCTTCTTCCATCGTGGTGGGGGACATGCCAAGGTCCTGAGCCCACATGTGAGGGAAGGCATCCAGCGGGGTGCCGAGACGTTTGGCGAGGCGTCCCATGGCAGGGGCTGGGCATTGGAGTCCATGGAAGTGAGCCAGCTAGGAACTGAGCACCTGTTCTCATGGCATTGAACGTGGGGGGTAGGGCATTGGAGCGACTCGTGGCCGTACTCTGGCAGTAGCAGCAGGTTCCTGCTGAGGGGCAGTCTTTGCCAAGGTGGTGGGACTGGGACTGCATGCATTCGAAGCAGAAACGGGCTCCAGCATTTTTGGGCGGTGATAAGGGGCGAAGCGAGTCTGGGAGGAGGGTGTGGGCTCTTTAGTCTGGTGTCTGGTGGGCCTTGGCTGGCCTTGAGGGTTGGGACATGCCCGACGCGATAGGGTCTTTCGCTTTCGGGTTTGACCGCGTAGACCTGATTGAAGACCCGGGTGCAAGCCTTGGCATGGATGAGGTGGCGCTCCACTCCACTAGAGCCTCTGTGTTCTCAAGTAAGCTTCCTCAGCAGCTTGGAGACGGCGGAGCAGTGTAGCATGGGCGCTTTGCGCGACCTATAGCGCACCAGGTCCACGTGAGGCCAGGGTCGGCGATGTTATGGACTGCTCGGTCTACGAAGTCCTCAGGCTGGACTCAGGGTGGAAGACGTTGAGGTGGTGTCCCTGATCTGCTTGTCGTTGTCAAATTTGGTTGGAGTTGGGGGCGAGCATGGAGGGGAGGCGATAGATGGGGCTGTTTTATGGTTAGTACCTCCACATATGTTTCTTCCCCATCGAAGACATAGCGGATGTAGTTGGTGGTGACTTGGTCTTCCCTCATCGATAATGACTGGGTAGTGATCGTTTGCCCAAGCTGTACTCGATCCAGTTGCCACCTGGATGTTCTGGGTGATTGGTGTGTTCCTCCTCCTCGTTCTCGCTCGAGTCGGGGACTGATATGGCTGAGGGGGAGTTTGCTGCGATGATTTCGCCTTCTTCTGGCAGAAGGGTGCGATGTCGGCCATGGTGGCTATGGATAGTCTTTTAGGAACGTTAGAGCCCCTTCCTAGCTTCCCCACAGTGAGGAAGTCGGCTAGATCCGTAGGGGTCTCAGGGAGCCGAGCGAGTTTCTGATTGGTGGTGCAGCGGTAGAGTACCTCTATGGGTAGAGAAGGACTGGGGGTACGCCCCATGGGCCTCTGAGTACGCCTTCATCCCTTGGGCCCAGCGCCATAGTTGCTGCAGTTCGATTGGTTGACAAGCCCAGCACCAAGCCCAGCAGCAGCAGCAAGAGCAGAGCTAGTAATAGGAGGGCTTCTCGGTTGATTATCAGGATGGGGGCCGGACTCCCTACTCGGCGAACCTGGGGACCTCCTGTGGGGGTCCTGTTATCGTCATGTGGGTTGCTTGAGGTGGTATTGGGGTTGGTAGGACTCGAAGATGGTACGGGGGCGGTCGGGATGTGTTCTTGCGAGGGGGCATTGCTTTGGGCCATGTGGTACTTTTAGTGGTTGTGGTAGGGGCATAGTTGACATGACAGTAGTAGAATGGATACCCTGTGTTCTTTCTCGAGCGGTGGACGAAGATGTTGTGTTGGGATATTTGCGGACTGCTTCTCCTGAGAGGACTTGGGGAAGGTGGCTGGTCCCTTGAGGGTTTGATAGCTGTAGTCGAAGAGGTTGTTGCGTGCCAGGGTGGATCGAGGTGATTAACAGATGGCCATTTTATGAATATTCCTCGGGTTCTTATACTCCTGTGAGGCTGGCGCTCCAGGTCTTTCGTTCGTAGTCGGTTATCAAGTCCTCGCATGTAGGTCTTCCTTGGAACCCATTGATGTGTGCTGGTGAGTATCCTTTCCATCTGACGAGTATTGCAGCTTCTTTCCTCGGCCATGGGCTCGCTTGCCAAGGATTTGTTCTACTTCCCACTCTTCTTGTCCTTCTATCTCCTCGGGTGGTGGTCTATAAAGTTCTGTCCATGTTCCTCGGTCTCCAAGAATGGGGTGAGTAACGAGGCGTGAAAGACGTGTGAATTTGCCAAGTTTCAGGGAGGTGGAGCTTGTATGCCACGGACGAAATTTTAGCGGCTACCTCAAGGGTCCGTACCGCTTTGGGGATAACTTTGCACTATCGTAAGGTCGCTTGATGTTTGTCCCTCCAACCAGACTTTTTGCCCTTCTTCGTAGCCTTTGAACTTTGTTTCCTTGATGAGTCCTTTCTGGCTTTGCTTATGGCCTCTTGGGCGGCAGTTCGGACTTCTTTAATGTGTTTCAGTCTTGTGTCATGTCGGGGATGTCTGTCCTTGTCGTCGGTTGGTGTGCTTGAGGGGTGTAGCCGATAATGAGGTCATAGGGTGTTTTCTTTGTCGTGGAGTGTGGCCAGGAGTTCCTTGTGTATTGAGCGAGTGGTAGCCAATTTGCCCATTGATTTTGTTGGCTTGCGCAGTAGAGGTGAGGTATTGTTCCAGGGATTGGTTTGTGCGTTCGCTTTGTCCATGGTTTGAGGGTGGTAGGCCGTGGAGATGTTCTGTTTGATCCCTAATAGCGGCAGATTCTTTGCCGAATTTGAGGTGAACCGCGGATCTCTGTCAGATATTACCTTGGTGGGTATCCCATAGTGGGGGAACACCTGCGTGGCGTAGAGCTTCGCTACTCCTGCAGAATCAATTGCTTCGTTACAGGGAATGAAAATTGACGCTTTGGAGCAATCATGGTCAGTGATGGTCAAGATCGTGTCGTACCCTTGGGATTCTGGCAGTTTTACGATGAAATCAAGGGCAATGACTTGGAATGGGAGCGCTTGGGGGTCTGTTGTGATTGGGAAGGTTGCTGGTTTGTTGGGGTGCGTATTGATTTTGACATTTGGCAGTTTGCACATCCTTTGATGTAGGCTGTGACGAATTCCTTCATTCTCAGCCACCAGTAGAAGGTCGAGAGCATCTCCAAGGTTTTGGAAATTCCAGGGTGCCCTGCAGTTGGTGAGTCGTGAAATAGTTTTGTCACCTCCCTCTTAAGATCGTTGTTTCCCACAACAACGAGTGCACCAGCTCTGGTCCAGATGTCTCCATACTTTTCCAGCTTGTGGGTGGCTCTCCACCGTTGTATGGTTGCATGGTCGATAGTTTGTGCCTGCATTATCAGTTTATCCAAGTCAAAAGCTGACCATTCTGCTCCATCTTCCAGTTGGATGCTTTGTGCCTTCATGGGTTTCATGTCCCTTCATCCTCGCTATCTACCAAGGTGTTGTCTGAGTCGTAATCTTCCGGCTTTGTCCGCATTGCTTGGTATGTGGTGGTTGGGGCTGTTGGGGAGGCGAAGAGGTGGTCAGGGAGGACAATTACCAGTTTGTTGTCCTCTCTGGGACTAGGTCTAGTCATCTGGATAATGCGTCCGCTCTGTTCACCGCTCCTGGCTTATATACTAACTGTATATGGTAGTCAGCCAGTTCTGCGACATACCCATTGACTCTTGGCCCCAACTTGTGCGGTTCTCGATAGTATTGTAGGTTCGCATGATCGGTGATTACCAGGACTGGGTAGGTGGAATTTCGTAGAAGGTGTTTCCAGCATCTTAGTCCTCTAATAACTGCCAGCAGTTCCCTATCATAGATAGGGTAGTTCTGTTCCATTTTACTAAAGGTCTGGGAGTGGAATCCAATGGAGCAAAGCAGGGGTTTCCCCTGCGATCCCTCCGTTCTTTGTCTGCTTGGTAGAGGATTGCTCCGGTTGCGAATTGAGAGGCGTCGACGTATAGAATGAATTGCTGGTCCGGGTCTGGGGGAATTAGCACTGGCTCAGATGTTACCAAACCTATGAGGCGTGTCACTGCTTTGGTACAGGCTATATTCCATGTGAACTCTTTCCCTTTTGTAGTAAATCTGTAAGTGGTTTAGTGATGTTGGCAAAGTGTGGGATCCAAGGGCGATGGTAGCCTAGAAGTCCCAGTGTGCTTTGCACTTCCTTGACATTTTGGAGCATCATTGGCCAGTCTGTTATACCTGTGATTTTTGCTGGGTCAATCATGAGCTCACCGTTCTTGACCCTTATGCCTAGGTAGTCGATTTCTGTTTGGTTGAATTTGCACTTGGCCGGTTCGAGGTACAGGGAGTGTTGTTCCAGGATGTCGAAGTAAAGGTGGCAGATTTCTTCATGTAGTGCTTCTTCCCCTTTTCCAGTCATGACAATGCAATCATCCATGTAGTGTCTGAATTTTCCGGGGTATTTAGCATACAATGGTCGCAAAACATCATTACCCATTCTGGTGAAGGTGGCTGGAGCGTTGCATAGTCCGAATGGCATTACACCCATTCGTATAGTCCTCTGCTTGTTTTGAATCCGGTTTTGTAGGTGTCTTCTGTCCTGATGCGAATGTTGTTGTATCCCACTCTGATATCGAACTTGCTAAACAGTGTTTTGCCCCTCAGGTCCTCCAAAATTGATTGGATGCTAGGGAGGGGTGTGACATCCATTACCGTGTATTCGTTGAGCTTCCTGTAGTCATGTATGATGCGGTGAGTGCCATCCTTTTTTTTTACTATGAATGTGGGAGATCCATAGCGAGATGAGGATGCTACAATGTAGCCTTTGTCCAGGTTGTCATTGAGGTATTCATCTAGGGCCTTTTGTTTGTCTTTTGACAGGGGGTACACCTTACTGTTAATTACCTCGGGTGCGTTGTCTTTTAGGTTGATCTCGTGGTCCCAGGCGGTGTGGTGGTAATTGCCTTGCCTCTTTCTCTGAGAATACTCTCCAGTGTCGTCTGTATGCCATAGAGATTGTCACTTCCATGTTTACCTTACTCGCATCATAGGCTTTTTCAGCCATCTGTTGTGCGAGTGTCGTTTTGTTAAGTTCCAGGGGTTCAGGGGTTACTTTCCTAATTGTCATGATCAGTTCATCCCCTTCTTCCAGTTGAGCGATTGCTTCTTGCTGGATGTGTCGGATGTATTCTTTTTGCGTCATGTTACCTTTGACGAGAGTTTCTACTCGCACCCTTGGTCCTTTTATCTCTGCCTCTGGCCAGTTGATTTCTGGGTTGAACTTGGCAAGCCAAGGGTACCCAAAGATAAACCTATCTTTTCCGAGGTTAGTAACATAGAAGCGAACTCTTTCCTTTGTACCTCCTCTGGAGATCATTAGGTCGCAGTAGTTGGTAATGCTCCCTGCTTTGTTTTTGGTGCTGTCAATGTTTCTTACCAGTCTCGCTTGTTCTAGCTTCTTGGTTTCTAATCGTAGCCTTGCTACTGTTTTGTAATTGATGAAATTTTCTGTTGCTCCACTGTCAATAAGAGCAATCTCTTCTGCCTTGCCTTTGAACGAGTATAAATCAAACACTAATTTGACTGAGTCGTGTCTGGTTATGTACATCTTTCTTAAGCGTAGGGCCCTAACTATGGCAGTTAGCTTTGGGCCAGTTAAAAATCCTGCACACCATCTGCTATGGCCATGCGCTTTTCCTCGTCCATGCCCTGCAATATCCCCCATAGTTCTTTCGGGTCCATGTTGCTAATGGTGTCTTTGAGGGATGGCTGTTCTTGTTCTTTGGGAGGTTCCTCTGCCTTTGCTGCTCTGATCGTTGTTCCTCCTCCTCCTTGTCCTTGCTTTCTGTGAGGACAGAAGCGGCTGATATGGCCGGGCTGTCTGCAACGGAAGCACGCGCCTTTCTTGCTCAGTTCGGCGCGTTCTTGCTCGGAGAGGGGTGTGAATATACGCCCTGCGTCTATGTCCATTGGGACTACCTGGTTGCTGCCTTTGCTTTGATAGCTGGTTTGTGGGCGGCTGTTCTGGCTTCTCTGCTGAGGTGGGGCATAGTTCCGAAGGCCCAGCATAGTTGCCCACTTCCTCTGTGCTTCTGTGCGATTGTTGTTTGTCTTTTGGGTTAGGCCAGCATTTTTGAGCTCCTTATACACTGTTTGGCACTCCCTGGCCCTCTTTTTCCACTCCTCCAAGGTGGCTGGAGCTGGGGAGCAGTGGGTAATGATTTGGTGGAGTAACTTGGGTTGTAGGCTGTCTTTAAACTTGGCTATAGCTCCTATGTTGTCTCTTCGGTACCCTGCCATCTCTCTGAGTCTTTCAAACTCGGCAGTGTATGTGTCAAGGTCGTCTCCAGTCATCCTGAGTTCCTGGAACTTTTGGAGGGCGGTGAGGCGGGCATCGGTGTCGGTAAAGGCTGCCCTGAAGTCTGCCTCAAAGTCATCCCATAGGGAATTATCCTCCATTTTGCGTGTTCCCATCCTGACTAAGTCATGGAGCTATATCCTCTTTCCTTTGGCCCATGCATCGACTTTTGGGCCAGTGATATAGGAGAGGCAGAGTGCTGTCTTGGTGAAGGGAACCTGGAAGATTTTTTTGTCCCAGTTGATAAGTTCGTAGCCCAAGAATCTGTCAAGGAATTCTTCTGACTTGTCCCTATCTCCATTGAAGATTGGGGGTGCCAGTCCTACTGGGGCTCCATTTCCTGGGTTTGTTTGTCCTGTTGGTTGTGGGGGTAGTTCTATGACTGTGGTGTTGATTTGTTCTTCTTGTTGAGTCTCCATGTTGGTTACTGACTGTTCTTCTTGGGGAGGACTGGGTAGGTATGTTTTAATTTTTCCCTCTTCTGCTTCCTTGTCAGTTTCTCTCCACCAGCCTAGTCTGTTTGATCCTGGGGATAGTTGGTATTTCTTTCTGGTGTACCAGTTGGGGTCTTCATTGTCTCCTTCTTCAAGAACAAACCAACGATCTCCTGTTTGAGTTACCCCTTCTTTATCGGTGTGTCTGAAGTTGTAGAATTCGACAGCTCTTTCTATGTTCTTGCTTTTGGCGTAGTAGCCCTTGTGGCCTGGATTTGGGACCCAATATGCTTTCCCTTTTACATGGGCTGGTAGGTCCTCTCTGGTTCTTCTTTGTACTGCAACTGGGGTGTCTGGGTCTTCTGGTAGGTATAGTTCTAGTGCAGCCAGCTTGTCTGTGGGGTTAAAGCCTGACTTATGTTACGCTCCTGCAGGCGCAAGGGCCAGACATTGGCAGATTGAGGTCTGGGTGCGCTTTAAGCAGCACTAGAAGGTCTTGGTGCAATGGGGGCTGGTCTCCCTACTCAGCGAGCACTTGCAAAGCAAGGCTAAGTTGATGGGCAAGTAAATGCGATCTGTGCAAAGGTCTAAGTTGACAATGAAGTAATCCCCTCCCTTGGAAGGTCTTTGCCAGTAATTCTAGAGTCAAAGTTGGTCCAGTGGCCTTCCCACTTTGTATGCCAATGACCAGAAAGTCGCAAGATTGATTCTAAGTCAGGCTTAAGGCCCAACCGTGAATGATATGGGTTTATATACATGTTGCAATCCGTCTAGGATGCTTGGTGAGTCAGATAAGTGAAAATAGCGATGAATGGCCTTAAGGGCTCTTGGGTCGAGTCAGAGTAGCAAGCAAAAGGGTGATAATGAGTACCAGGGATCGAGATAGTAATGATGGAATGAGTCACAATAGCTAAGCGAAGGTAGAATGATAGTAGCTAGCGGAGAAGTTTTATGGAAGGGTAGGTAGGAAGTCTGAGGGGATAGGGAAGTAGTGAACAAGTCAGAAGTCAAGAGGGAGAAAAAGGTACGTGGTGGTAAGTCTGAGGGGGCAGATCATAGCATCAGCTACCCACCAAACCTCAGAAGCCCTCTTGCATGCCCCATGCAGTTCACAATGACAAAGACCTTGACAGTGACATCGAGTTGGAAAACGTCGACAAAGACAACCATCCCTGTGGTGGGCATGGAAAGCAGTTGCTGATGACATGTCAAATGGTGCTCGCGGGCATTGTTAGGTCCTCTCACATTTCGCCAGGTGCGTTCATACTTCTCATTCTTCCTCATCTGCTTATTGACCCATTGAGTCAATAGATAAAGCACTATGCAAGAAGAAACAACTGAACGCACACGTCGACGATCTAGCATCGCCCACATGCACTACCTTGTCTCTCCCCTACTTGGAACCCTTGACCAGTCAGCAGCTGCCATGGCCATCTTTGGTGCAGACCATGGACCACTGAGCAAAGCGAGCAAGACAAGCTCGCCAAAGCACTCTCCATCACTCTGAATGTCCCATCTGTCATCCATTTCACCTCTCCTGTATGTTCATTAGTATCTGCACAGTGGTTTTGGGTCATATTAACTCAAGAGTGTGCCAGGTAAAGGTACAAATGTGATCCCAGTCCCCCACTAGTCAGTGGTGAGTGCACAGTGTGCACATAAGTCCAGACAGTGTTCCTCAATGTCATGTGCTCTCTGTCCTAGATTTCTATGCCTCCATGTCTCTCATGGCCCTCTTTCTCTCCCTATCATCATGGTCGCTCATTGCCGCCGTCGCTGCAGATCCAAACCATCAGCATTCAACTCGACTTGTATCGTGTAACAGTTCCTGCAGCGTACCTCCACTGGGATTTTACGACCCACACATGGGTAGTGGTAGTTGGCTCATGGCATGTTCACGCTCTACTTTTACCTAATGAGTCGAGATGAACAGGTAGTACTGGTTACTATCACTTATTGTTTTTAGCAAGTCAACATTCAGGTTTGATTCCATCAATGTCGTCATTTTAGCAACGTAAGCATGTAATACTCGATCAGGCTGCAGCTCCCAGACCATGTACCACTGAGCGATGTGAGCATGTAATGCTCAATCAGCCCATAGCTCCCAGACCACGTACACCCGTACACCTGCTATGCCCACATTTATCCATTTGCATGCACGCACACCCGCACACTCGCCTACATATGTGGATGCCTGCCCACACATTTACTTGCACCATAGATGCATGTGTGGCCCCCCACAACATTTATGGCCAGTTAGTTATAACATTGTCATGTATACACTTGCACCTTGAAAATAAAAAGCTTGAATGCATCAAACTGAAAATTGATTGATTTTGATTGATTTGTCTTTTATCTAGTTGCAACCAGTCCTCAGGCAGTTGCAACTAGTTGCAAATGGACCGGTTGGGACCAATGTGGACTGGTCTTTTTGCTTCAGTTGCAGTGGGTTGGGGTGTGTTTTGGTCCAGTCCTTGAGAAATTGGGTCCAGGTACAACCAGTTGCAGTCCTAGTTATGCCCAAAATGGGCAAAAGACCGGACTCAACTGGACTTTTAAACACTAGGCACAAGGCCCAGGCACAGGTCAAGTCTTCTGTTGTTCTTAATTCTGGTCTGGATCCAGAGGAATGTTATGGCTCTACTATACACTTGTAGTACTTAATCCTGAGTCTTGAGTACTGTATTTAAGGCTTTGATCTTGGCTTTTTTAATGTAACTTTCCTCTTGTTTTGTGTGTGCCTGTGAGATTCAGCAAACCTCAGGTTTAACCTGTAACTGCAGGTGTGGTATAGTTAACAGGTGTGGTGTGACAGGTCACAGGTATGGTCTATAATAATTTATTAACAGTGTGACCTGTGTTATATCCTACCTACTCTAGGCACCTTGGCTGCTGAGAGCTCTGCTCCCACACCATCCACAAGACTTCTAGCATCCAATGGCACACCCTTTGGGATGTCTGCAAGGATCAGAGTAGAGAAGTTTGACAGCTCAGATTGGAGCAATTGGTCTGGCATTTTTGAAGCAATCCTTGCCCTCCATGAGGCTGAGGACATAATCACTCTTGAAGCAGCCCCCAGTGGGGTTGACCAAGAGTCATGGGACTCTGTCCAATGCTGTTCCAAAGCATTCCTCTGTATCTACATCAATCAAGACATATACTCTCTCATTGCCAATAACACTGCTCCCCCCACATTTAAACACAAATGGGACAAACTGAAGAATATGTATAGTGGTGCTTCAGGCAGCACCACCATCTTCAACTTGTGGATTTAACTCACACAAGCCTGACTTGATGACACCACTCCAATAGCTGCACAGTTAGCCAAAATCAATGAAACATGTGTCACTCTTGCAAATGCAAGCATGGGTGTCACTGACACTCAATTCTGTCTTATCCTCCTCCATGCTCTCCCTGCCTCTTATGAGGTACTTGCTTCTACAATACTCACCTCTGGACTAGCCACAGACCTGAAACATACCGAGATTATCACTTGCATCATAAACAAAGAAGGTTATTGGGCTAGAGGGTCCTCATCTCTCAATGTGGCTAGGGCTGCCCCTATCAAAGCAAATGGCAGAAGTAAAGCTAGCAAAAAGGATCACTCCCAGCTTACTTGCCACTACTGCAATAACAAGGGGCACATCAAGCCTGATTGCTGTAAAAAGAAAAAGGATGAGAAGGAGAAAAAGAAAAAGGAGAGGTCTAATAAAGTAGCCAATGCTCATATAAAAGTAGAGTCAATGGCCTCCATTATGGAGGTCCCTGCTATAGAGCTCGAGGTTTCCCTTTACACTGCTAGGAAAGACTCTTGGATGTTAGACAGTGGAGTGACATACCACATCTCCCCTAACACCTCAGACTTCCAGACTTATGTGCCTATTCGAGGCGTGATACACCTTGGCAACAAGTCTACTGTAGCTGAAGAAGGAGTTGGATTGGTTGTCATAAAAAGCCAAGAAGGGTTTAATATCACCCTGAGCAATGTGCTCCATGTGCTAGCTGTTAAAACATGCTTCATCTCAATCAGTGCACTTGAAGAAAAAGGGGCAGAAGTATCCTTCAGGAAAGGCAAATACATCATCCTAGTTAAGGACAAAATCATAGCTACAGGGCACAAGGAGGCTTGCCTTTATTGGATTGAGGCTCAATCAGCCCTCAATGCACACATTCAGAGTAGCGGCACCTCACTACACATATGGTATCAGTGTATGAGACATGTCTCCCACAACACACTCAAAGAACATGGGGCAAAAGCCCTCAAAGGACTAAATATTGATGGTTCTACCATGGCTCCTTCAGTATGCCATGGGTGTGAGATGGGTAAATCCACTCATCAACCCTTCCCTGGTTCTACCAAGAAAATGAGCAGAATATTAGAGATTGTCCATTCAGACTTGGTGGGTCCCATGCAGACCACCTCAATACAAAAGTTCCTATACATCACCACCTTCCTTGATGACTACTTGTGGCATATGGTAGTCTACTACTTAAAAACAAAAGATCAATTTGAGCAGGTGCTCAAGCAATTCCTGGTGTGGGTAGACACCCAGACATTGGAAAAGCTAAAAGCCCTTCACTCAGATTGAGGAGGTGAATATATAGAACATAAAATAAAGGACATTCTCAACCAGAGAGGGATAGAACATCACTAAGGCATGACACAGGTTTGGGTAAACCCACAGGTTTCCAGGTATGGGTGGTCACAGGTGTGGGTACAGGTCTGGGTTTCCTACACCTATGCAAAACTATACCCTTACCTGCAGGTTATGGGTTTTTATTGTACTTAATGTTCAAAACAATAATAAAACCATTAAAATCCATCAAGAAATGATGGAGATATCAGTAGATCTTTGTGCTATCAAAGATCTTATCATATCTTGACCATTTCTCAACTGATTTGGCCAATCTTGGTGTCATTTTGAAGGGGTTTACACCATTATTAATATCACAACCCATGGGTTTTATGAAACTGTAGCAAACCCACAGGTTTGAAACAAACCTGTAACCTTTCACAGTTAAACTGCACCTATACCTGTGCAGGTATGGGTTTGACGGGTATGAGTATGGTGTGACCAAATGTCACCCACAGGTTACCTGTGTCACACATTAAACATCACCTTACAATGCCACACTTGCTGCAGCAGAATGGAAAAGCCAAATAGTTTAACCACACTATTATGGAGAAGGCCATGAGCATGCTACATGGTACTGGCCTATCCAATGGCTTTTGGGAGTATGCAATATGTGCTGCCACACATATATAATAGAACCCCATCCCAAGGACTGCAATGGCGCACTCCACATGAGGGTTGGGATGCTGGTTACATTCCTGATATCTCCTACTTCCAAGTTTTTGGCTGTAAAGCCTACATGCACATTCCTAAAGATGACAGGAAAAAACTTGATGAAAAATCAATCATGACCACCTTTATAGGGTACAAGCCTGGCTCAAAAGGCTATAGACTCTGGGATAAACAAACATGCTCACTGCTTGGTCAAGCTCTTCAGGGATGTAACCTTTGATGAGAGCAGTTTGTTGCACCATGAGACATTCTCAGTTCTCGACTAATGAACTATAATTGGGATCTAACTACCTGTTGCGCCGCAAGGCATTCTATGTACAAGCTAGCTATGGTAAGTGTTGTAGTAGAACATGAAACTAACCTCAGTTCTCAACTAATGAACTGAGATCTACAGGTTTGGATATCTTGGCTTAAGTATCATGTATTGGCTACCAGTAAACAACCTGAGAGATAACAATGAGGAGACAATTGTGGATAGAATCAAAGGGTGAACAATGAGAAGTTAGAGAGTAAAAAACAGAGCTTTCTATGAGGAAATGTTGTAACCTTACTTCTGAAGATGGAGTGAACACTGCCTCGAATGGCTACGATTCCAACACGCCCCCTCAAGCAAGGTGGTGTAAGCCCATGTCCCTCAAGGACCTCTCATGTTTTTCATGGTGCAGTCCTTTTGTCAGGATGTCCGCGATCTGGTCTCCGGTTGGCATATGCATGAGATTGATCTCATCTCCCTCGACTTTGTGGCACCAGAATTGACACCTGGCTTCTATGCATTTGGTCCAATCATGAAGTTCAGGATTCTTGGCGATAGTGATGGTGGACTGATTGTCCATGTGGAGAATGGTGGAGAAAGCCCATACAGCCTCCTTCACTGCGTGCACTCCAGTCATGTATTCAGCTTCCGTGCTTGAGAGCGCCACTGAGGGCTGTGTCTTCAAACTCTGACTGACGGCTGCACCTGGGAGCGTGAGGATGAATCTGGAAGTTGACTTGTGGTCATTCACATTGCTAGCCCAATTGGCATCAGCATGTGTGGTGAAGGTTGATCTGTCATACTTGCCCCCTCTATCCGAGCAGACTATTTGGACATGGCGGCCTGTTTTCACCTCAGCCTGAGCAATAAACACCTTGAAGTAGTGAAGGGCCTTTGATTTCTTCTGCAGGCCAGTTATGGAAACCCTTCACAATTTGTCGTCAACGAATGCTGCAAGATACTTGTATCCGTGGTGTGATTGGGTTGGCTGTTTGCAGGGGTCTGAGAAGATCTGCCTGGATATGACATTGGGGTGTCCTTTGGTCACTTCATTGGTGTCAGTGTGCATTTGTTTGGGTTTCTCAGTGGTTAGCATGATGTTTGGTACCACTGGTATGTCATCCGGCTCTTGATTTATTGCATCCACTCCGTCTATGCCCTCGGGTTTGAGGATTATCTGATTGAGAGGTGCTGTCCCCCCCTCATCAAACACAACATCGCAGGACTCTATATCCATGCTCAGGTAGTCAAAGCAGTGATGCCAGACTTCAAGCAAGACTTTGGATACGGTCAAGGTGTAATTCGGAGGGCCATCACCTCCACCTGGAGGCTCATCAATGGTGGAGATCCAGGCAGTTTCAGCACATGGAACTTGTATGTTCATAAGGTATAGTTTATCCTGCCAGCAGCCTTTGCAAATGAGTTGCCCATGCTGGTTGTATATGCTACAGCTGTGTTCTTTGAATCAAATTTCCGCACCACTTTCAGTTAGGTGGGGGACGGAGAGCAGGTTCCTGTGTAATTGGGGAACAAATAGGACATTTTGGAAGACCGCATGGGTCCATTTGCCTTTGGCTTGCGTGCAGACAGCTACTCTGCCAATGCCAGTTGCAGGGATCGAGCTTTTGTTGCCTAGGATGACATCTATTGGTGTCAAGAATCACTGACGCTCGACTCTTGATAGAGTTCGCAGTAGCGTCTCACCTGTTCTGGAGTGCTGATTGATATAGCTCAATCACTAAGCTTCGGTGGTCCTTGGAGATTATCCAAGGGGAGCGAGAGTTGGTTAGACAATGAGAGGGATCACTCCAATAGGTGAGATGATAGTCAGCAAGACCAGTGTTTGATTAAGTCGAGCTTGGCTCGACTCTACAACTGCTGCAGGGTTTAAATACAAGTCTACTACTTAGGGATTCGTAAGTAGCAAGCACGATCAATAAGCAGTCTTTCTCAGGCCTGTCAGCTCTTCCTAAGTATCAGTAAGCCATCTGTAAGCTATGATATCATAGAGCGCGTTTTTGGACTTTTGGAACAATAACATGGGAACCATCAGTCATTGGATCAGTAAGCATATCCATATCAGACCATAGTAAGTCTCACAGAACGTCAGAACAAAGGTACCACACTTCAGAACAATAAGGAGTCTAGGCGTGCCACTTGCATCCAGACTTCTTGCAGAAGGCCCAGTGCATACAGGCGTGTTTGGGGATAGGAATGGGCGTGGATCCAAAGGAGGGGAGATGAACTCCGAGGCCAGGTGGTGAGACTTGTCCTGTAGATCGGGGTAAGTCCATAACAATTGGCAACAAGAGGGAGACGAAGTGTATGAACCATTCTTGGCATGAACACATTGTACGTGATGCTCCAGAATCCATGATCCACTCATCGTTTACATTGCTCCCATTTAGTTTGGCATGGGTTGTTAGTGCACATTTAGCTTGGTTTTCACTTAAGTCACATGGGACAGCCTTTGGGCTAGCCATGGCAAGGTACAGGCAAGTGACGTTGATTTTTGGGATATCATCTGTGCGCACTAAGTTTGCATTTGCAGGAGTGGTGCTGGTACTGGTATCAGGAGTGACTGCTGCTTTGGTGGTCGAGGATGTGGGGGCATTGGCAGCAGTGGCATCATTGGCCCTCTCCTTCTCTTCCCTCTTCAGCCTTCTGCATTCAGACTTTTCATGGCCATTTCAGTTGCAGTGAGTACAGTGCTTCCATTCTCTTTTGCCCGATTTGTCCTTATCTTTGCCCTTTTTAGAACCTTCCTTGGTGGCCTTTGTGTAGAAGCTGGCCACTGGTTTGCCTGAGGTACAGATCCACCACTTTTCATTACTGAGGATTATGGTTTTGACCCAGTCAACAGTTATATCAGCAAGAGGGATCTGATAGAGCAGGACCTTCAGGAATTCTAAAGAGTCCAGCAGCATGAGGATCAGCTGAAAACCAAGTACCTTATCTGTGATGGGGCAGCCGAGTATTGTCAAGGTTTGCACCACTAGCAAGATCCGGTTTATTTGGGGCTCGATTGGCTCCAATTCAGTCAGATTACTGTGGTAGGGGTTGCTCATAAGCTGTGCGGCCTGCATGTTGCCTTTTCCCTGGTAGTGATTTATTAAACTATCCCAGCACTCTTTGGCAGTGGAGCACAAGACAACCATGTTCATCAGCTCCCCCTTAAGATTCATCACAATCTGCTGAATCACATCGCAGTTGCGGGATGCCCAATCCTCATGAGCATTGGGGTCATCGTACTCATCAGGCTTGATATCTTTGCCTTCGATGATTCTCCACAGGCCCTGGGAGTAGAGTGCCACTTTCATCTGGTACTGCCAATACATGAAGTTGGTTCCATTCTCATCAAAGGGGGGAACTTTGGTTACTCCCAACGAGCATCCTAATTTGGACTTAGAATGCCTAGATCTGGATCACCTAGAACCAGTGTGCCAAGAGTCTCTAGAGCTTCTGGAGGGTGATCTG
Organism: Russula dissimulans; assembly: GCA_022376545.1. Taxonomy (NCBI): domain Eukaryota; kingdom Fungi; phylum Basidiomycota; class Agaricomycetes; order Russulales; family Russulaceae; genus Russula; species Russula dissimulans. The sequence goes on along the minus strand of WTXJ01000203.1, from coordinate 3,643 downwards.
TCACAATATCTTCTGCAATGCAACCTACTTCGGCAGTTCCTCTCAGGCATCCTATCGGATGATTCGGATCGATCCCAACTAAGGTGTGGCAGCATGTCTCTGCCCCCTCCACTAGGTGTTAGTGGGGGAACCGGGGAGCTTCGAGGCTCATCCATGGGCGACTCAGGCCAAGAGGCAGAAGGTCATCCACACAGTAGTTCTACAACTGGGGCAGAGCATGGTCTAGCAGTGGAATGTGTAGTGGGTGCCATGTGAGTTCAATATACTCTTTAGAGAGCAGGTCTCATAATCTGTTGCACCACGAGGTGTTCTCAGTTCTTGACTAATGAGCTATAATTGGGATCTGACTACCTGTTGTGCCGCGAGGTGTTCTATGTACAAGTTGGCTATGGTAAGTGTCATAGTAGAACATGAAACTAACCTCAGTTCTCGACTAATGAACTGAGGTCTACAGGTTCGGATGTCTTGGCTTAAGTATCGTGTGTTGGCTACCAGTAAACAACCCAAGAGATAACAATGAGGAGACAATTGTGGATAGAATCAAAGGGTGAACAATGAGAAGTTAGAGAGTAAAAAACAGAGCTTTCTATGAGGAAATGTTGTAACCTTACTTCTGAAGATGGAGCAAACACTGCCTCAAATAGCTATGATTCCAACACAGTTTCCCCTCTCTATGGACTGATGAGCCCCAGTCTACCAAGTCTCAAACATCCACTCAGAACTATATTACATTTTTTCCAGTGTCTCATGCACCAATGCAAGCACCATCACATCAGTCAGATGATGATAAAGATGATGATGATGAACACATTGAGGATCTTGTCAATCCTAAAGTTGAACCCAAACAAGAGCGACCACTTACCCCACCACCATCTAGACCTGCTCCTCCTACCACACCAGCACACAAAACAGAGCCACCAAATTCACCACCACCACACCAACGTGCAGAACGAGTTGAAGTCCTCCCCCTTACCCCTGAGTTATACATTTCCAGGGGGATGGACAATGCACTCAGGTGCTCATGGTGTGTTCCAGTTAAGGTGTGACATGGGTACAGGTCAACCTGCAGTTTTTTGGTCATGGGTTTCATGGGTGTGGGTACAGGTTTGGGTTTGCTACACCTGTGTGAAACTGTACCCTTACCTGTGGGTTGTGGGTTTTTATTGTACTTAGTGTTCAAAACAATAATAAAATCATTAAAATCCATCAAGGAATGATGGAGATATCAGTAGATCTTTGTGCTATCTCATAAAGATCCCCTGATATCTCAGTCATTTCTTGATGGATTCCGACGATCTTGGCATAGTTTTAAAGCTAGTAATGCCGCATATACTACCATGCGTAAACTCAGCATGATTTTCTTTAAAAGAACACCAAGATCATTGAAATCCATCAAGAAATGACTGAGATATTGCTATAAGAAGCATTTTAGCTTAGATTTCTCAATGTGGAATAAAATTTATAACTAAACATGCCGTCTTTACACTTTTCTGGAAACGCGGCATAAATCTCTTTAAAATGACACTGAGATCATACAAATCCATCAAGAAATGACTGAGATATCAAATGATCTCTGTACTGCTATATCACATAAAGATCTTATCATATCTTGACCATTTCTCAACTGATTTGGCCGATCTTGGTGTCATTTTGAAGGGATTTACACCATTATTAATATCACAACCCACAGGTTTTATGAACCTGTGGCAAACCCATGGGTTTGAAACAAACCTGTAACTTTTTACAGTTAAACTGTACCTGCACCTGCATGGGTATGGGTTTGGCAGGTACGGGTGTGGGTGTGACCAAATGTCACCTGTGAGTTACCTGTGTCACACCTTAGTTCCGGTGCCAAATCCCTGGTACTTCAATCTGGACAATGTGGTGCTGGACTCAAACATAGAATCCTATGGAATTTGTTTGAACTTTTTCCTTTTAGAAGGATTTTTTGTTCAAACCCCTTTGAAGTTCAAACCAATTTAAACCCTATGGTTCATCTGGTTCAAACCAGTTTAAACTATCTGGAATCACAGGGTTTAAACCAGTTTAAACCATCTGGAATCATAGGGTTTAAACTAGTTTAAACCATCTGGAATCATACGGTTTAAACTAGTTTAAACCATCTGGATCATATGGTTTAAACTAGTTTGAACCCTATGAGCACAGTTGAAACCTACTATTTAAATACTGGTGGATTGAGTGAAGTTCAAACCCTATGTCTAAATACTGCTAGATCAAACATGGTTCAAACACCCAAACTCTATCTGTTCAAACCACTTTAGTTCAAACTATTACCTGAGCAGTTCATACCAGTTTGAACAAACTTACTGAACCTCAGTTCAACCTAGAGACACAGGTCGCCAAATGGCCTGCAAAGACAATGAGTATGAGTATAGCCCCCAGCCATTAGAGAAGCAGAACAACTGAACCTTTTTTGCGTCTTGTGAAGCTGTCTAATATGATCAAAAACTGTTTCTCCTTCTGCAGGCCGACTTCCCTCAGCCATCTTGAAAAGATGTCCACTCTTCTCAGCCATATGGCTGTACACTGCAGATTTTTTGAGTGCATATGCAGAATGCCCACTTGGTTCAAAGCATTTACCAAGGGTTGACCATATCTCTGACATTTTCAGAAAGCTCCAGATTGTTCATCAAAATTCCTCTTCAATAGTCTCGAAATATTCATCCCACCTCTCAACGAGTGCCCAAGCATGATACCATTGGATAGAGTCACCTTCATCACTCATCAATAACAAGTTATGTGAGGTAAAGGGGCAACACATATTTATCAAACTACTCTTCCACTTCCTTTTCCATCATTTTCCCTTTCCTTGCTGGCACAACACACCATATCCAACTGTCTTCCTTTATCATTTTATCACTTGTTGATGGTTGAGAATCATCTAATGTATTTATTCATAATGTTATTGAAAACTTGGATGTGTATTATTTACACATATAGACTTGAGTTTGTCTTTCTCTTTTGCTGCCTGGAGCAGCTGAGATTGGTGTCCTATACCAGGTATTAGCACATACACATAAAACAGGCAATAAAATGTCAATACCAGGTTCATTGGGTATAACGACCCTTCTACTGACTCTTGCAGTAAAGAGTGGCCCACCTAATTGCTTCCCATCACCCAGCTGGTAAGGTTTCTCCAAGTGCTTTATTGTTGTGTCTGCCTTGGACAAAGGTGGGAAGTTGTCATCATTACCAATGTTTGTACATCCAAGTGTGATCATTGCATTCTGAGGGCCATTAGATTTCGTTATGAGAAGGCAACACTTTACCTTAAATTGATTAATTGCTTCATTCACCCTGGTGTTGGCATCTTGACCACGGATTTCAACCTGCTTTTGAAATGTTAGAGTATTAATATTTCTTACTGTTATCTGAAGGTCCTGTAAGGTATCTTGTGCCTTGCCTTCCTGCAGCAGTATCTCTACGTCTTCCAAGTGGCTAATCTGGAGTTCGTCATACCATGCCTTGGTGAAACCAGAAGGCAAACAAATGTTCTCCTCATGAATCTCTGAGGTCGGAAGCACTGTGATGATGTCATCCAACATGGGCATAAGTTGAGTCTGAAGGGAGCACCACTTTTCAAGTTGAGTTTGAAGTCAGTTTCCATCATTCTGGATTTTGT
>WTXJ01000202.1:0-29105 GCA_022376545.1 Russula dissimulans | reverse complement strand
CGTCGTCGTCGTCGTCATCGTCATCGGTTACTGCATTCGTTGGGCCTCTACGCGTTCCCACCTCGGCGCACACAGTCCGTCTGTAAAACTAAAAAAGAAAGAAAAATCAGCGACACACCACGGGCGACGCGTCTATCCTTCGCATACCATAGCTGTGCTTGGGCTCACATGCGCACCGGCCGCGACTCCAGAGGTCGCCCGAGGGACAGTACGTGAACGGCCAATGCCTGTATCCGATCTCGCGGAGAAGTGGATGCGATTCGCGTCTCGTAACAGCGAGGCGGCGATCGTGTGTACGGGCGCGTCGCCCAGCGCTGTTTTGCACATATTCCGAATGAGGACATTTAGTTTGATATTTGGGGCGTGAGGGTGTCAGACGAACCTCGTAGTAAAAGTTGCCAGTGCGATCAAGGTGGTCGAAGAACGCTCCGTAAGCCTCGCTCCGATAAAATCCATGTCAGCAATCTCGAAGTTGTTATAAACTGTTGTGTTGGCATCGTACCACAGTCAGCAGCCGTTCCTTCATTTGCGTGGAGGGAAGGACGTACACATGCAAAGGTTATAATCGTTACCGCCATCGTCAGACACGAAACTCATCGCATTGTTCGGCGCGATGTATTTGGGTACTTGGCCATGAAATCTGCACGGGGGACATGAGCGCGCGAGTCGACGAGGGCAAGGAAGTGGCGGGCGTACCTTTCACCGTGAACCATAGGCTCTCGATCGTACGTCGAGTTTCCAAGGCCGCAATCGTGAAACCTAAGTTGAGTAGATTTAAGTTGGGACAGCCGGAGAGCAAAGGATGAGAAGCAAACCGTAAGTCTTGTTATCCCCATGCATGTAGGCAAACGGATCAAAGTTGACGTCGCAATAGAAGTGCACACCGGGCCTGCACAAAGTGGTCAAATGGACAGGGACAGGAATAAAGGCCAGTTCTAAAGGGGTGACGAACTCGATGCGCCAAAAGTAGCGGAAATTTTGCATTAATGGATGGCGATAGAAGAACTAGATAGATTGGTCAGCTCGGGAGGACTGAGAGCATGAGAGGATAGGTCCGACCCCCGAATTGAAGCGGCACATATTACGATAACTTTACGCATGTCACGGTCAGAACAGGCAGAAAACGAGGCAAGACGTACGGTACGCTGTCAGCTCGTCCGATTCCGTCCTCTGTCATCTTGACTCTCTCTTCGGTAGCCTTTGTCTCGTTGATCCAGTCAGGCTGAAACCAATGTTCCCTGGGAATTTGTCCAAAATGCAGGACCCCTGAGGCTACAGCCGACACGCGACTTGAATGCGGGTAGCGCACGGTGTCAGCACACATTGAAGAGAAAATAATCCGACGGGGACGAACTACTTGAACTCTTCGGAAAACGGCTCCTCGTTGAGGAAGACCCACGGGTAGTGGTACTTGCGGTTGAACCTGTCCTCAATCTCGCGTACAGCCTGCACGGCGCCTTCTACCTCCGAGTTTTGCGCGAGCATGAAGAGCGTCGCATTTACGAGGTGACGCGGTGGCGGTGACACCCCCGGAGAAGTTTCGCTGTCATAATCCTCGGAGTTGTCGTAATATTTTAATGGCACTGTTGGGGGGCGGTGGGGAGATAGGAGAGAGGAGACGGAGGAAATGGGATTGAAGGAGGCATGGGACGTTAGGAGGGCTAGGGATAAAAAGGCGAGCTGCGTGATATGAGACACATCCGCGGATGCGAAGCATTTGCATTAGCGGTCGAAAAATGGTGGCGCAGTTATGGTGGGGCACGCACGACTATGAAAACGACAATGGGAATCGGACGAGTGATTCTTGGTCGCGGCATCGATGCAATCTATGCAACGGTTGTATAAAAAAGACCGGTTCAAAATCGTGTTACCTAATACCGAGTAGTGCTTATATAATGACACGTGGCTATTTACACACTACAGACACCAAACGAACGCGTGAGGGCACACACTCTCGCTTCTTCCTTCACTTCGGTGGAGGTCATTCCCTGTCACCTCACCATGTCGATGAAAACGCGCAGAAAAAGTAAGGCAGCCGCCGCAGCCGCCACCGCCGAACCCGACAGTGTATCTGTCGCGCCTCTGGAGGGCGCGACTTCATCCAGGGCCGAATTCTCCGTGCAACTCCCAGACGATGTCGACCTCGAATCTCTCTCGAGATTCCTCCCCGATGTTTCCTTTGAAACGCCCACTCCAGACGCCGTTGTGTCCCTTTACAGGATCCTCCTCTCCCAAGCGGCAGATTTGGACGGCGCCGTCCGCGACTTGGAGGACTCACGCGCCGAGAATGAAAGAAAAGACGTCGAGCTCGACCAGGCTTTGCAAGACCGCGAATCAGCTGTCTCTCTCTAGATACTCAGATCAAGACGCTACAAGAGGAGCTTGTAAAGCTGAAGCAGGAGCGAACTACCCTTGGTGAGTTCAGAACACTATTTTGTGTTATCTGTCGTTCATACGCTTCCTCTCCAGTGTCGTCAAACAGCAATTAGAATCGCAAATATTCACCCTGAGCAGCTCTTCCACCGAGCTGGACTTTCAAGCATCAGGTCGAGGATATCGAGCGAGAAAAACGTGATCTTCTCGGCGTCGTTAGTAGGCTCAAGGAAGACAGCGTTCAACGTGATGGTATGTTTTTGATTCTTTACCTATTGCGTGCAAGTGCCAAATGCACTTCAACAGAGGAAGTCCAGACCCTTCGCGCGAGTCTCAAACAGGCGAGACAGGACCAACAATCATTGGAGCTTCAGGTTAGAGAGCTTCGCTCTACTGACTCTTCGACCAAGGTGCGTCTCTCCGTTGTATCGCGTTGAAGTAATTTAACTTTGCGCATAGTTCAAGGTGGATTCCCTCTCCCAGCAATTACAGCTCGCTAAGGATGAAGCAGACCGTACGTCCAAGGAGCTTATCAAAAATCCGAAGACTTTGCCAACTATCGCCATGAGAAGCACGCTGCTCTTACCCAGCTACAGTCTGCTTACGATGCTCTACAAGAGGCCCACGCCTCGACGGATGGGACCATCAAGTCTCTCCGTGCCACCCACAATGCTCAGTCCCAACAATTATCTCAGGCGCTCGCACGTGTGCAGGACTTGAGCGGGCGAATTGCCGAACAGGACGCGACGTACAGCAGCGAGGTTGCCGGATTACGACGGCTCGTCGAGTTGGTCGAAGCCCGTGAGGCTCAGTCCAAGGCGATCGTTAAGAACGTCGAGCAGGAGTGGGCGACTATCAATGAACGCGCGGATCGTCGTGAAGCTGCCCTACGCGAGCAGGTGGAACTCGAGCAGTCACGTACTGAGGTTGCCGAAGTACGCATCGAAGAGTTAGAGCGTGTGCTTGAGAAGGTCAACCGTGGCGAGTTCCCTGTTCCCGCCCTGGGTCTTCCGTGCCTTCAACGCCGGCGAGGGGTTCGACGGACATTCTGACGCAGGGTATCATGGGTCTCAGTCCGACAGTGGCCATAGCGAGCCGAGCACAGCGGAGCGGCAAGACGTTCACAGAGGTGTATGCGGACCACGTCCGGTTACAGGACGAGTATGCAAAGAAGTGTGCCGAGTATGACCGCATGTCTCGGACGCTTGCGCAGGTACTAGCTCAGATTGAGGAACGAGTAAGTTTCTGTCCTTTCCCAGATTGATCCGTGTTCTGACTCCCATAAGGCACCCATCCTTGCTCAACAACGTTCCGAGTACGAGAGGCTGCAGTCCGCAGCATCTCAACTTGCGTCTCAGCTCGCGACGCCCTCCGCGGACGTGATTCCAGTGTTCTATAGCTACCGACGTCTCCCGACGTCTCACGAAGACCAACCGCGAGAACGAACTTCTCCAGAAGCAGTTGAATGACCTTGGGCGACAGGTTTCAGTCCCTGCTTAAAGAGATCGCTAGGAGACAAGACCCGACGATCCCTTCAGATGAAGGTTGGAGGCCGATGAGAGCACTGTACCAGCCGAAACATCGACGAGGTTATCACCAACAACTCGTACTCTTCCGCAGCGTCCCGACGTACAAGCACAGAATCAGAAGTTGCTCGGCATCGTCCGGGACATGGGTGCCAAGATGGAAGCGGAAGAACGCGAGTATCGCGAGCACTCGAGAAGAGCAGGGTGAGGCTGTGCGCGAAGCACATGAACTATCACTGCGCTGCAAGAACAACTGGAGGCGCAGCGTCGCGCGCATGACGTTAAAATGCAGGCGTTCATCAAGGAGCGCGACTCGCTTAAAGTGCCCTCGCACGGTCAGAGCGCGGTGGTGGTGTCGGAAAGATTCGCGGGGCCAGGCAATGGCCCTGCACAGAGTCGGACATTGCGAAGGAGCTCGCGGAGATCAGCAGCAGTTGACGCTTATAGGGCTGAAATGGGTGTTGACTTGTGCGCTTGCGTGAAGATACTGTCGCTGCACAACGTAAAGAGGCACAACTCACCGCTCAGCTCGCCAAAGCCGACGCAGACTTGAGATTGCTGGGGGTATGTCTTGGCCAGCTCAGTTCCACTCGGCCGCATTGCTAACGGTGGCGTAGAGCGCTTCAAGATGTTGCAAGAGCAACAGACCTCACCCTAAGGGATCTCGATGACCTGATGAACTTAACCGCGACTTGCACGGGCGTTCCACTGCTGTGGATATCGAGTGTACTCGTGTTACGAAGGACCTCATTACTGCAATGGCCAGATAGATCAGCTACGGAATGAGTGTGCGAATCTCCGGGCTGAGAAGAAGATCTGGGATGTGAGTATTCTTACTTTGCGTCGAGGCTTGGGAGGTGCTGATTGGTCGCAGAATGTTGGGCCCGCTTGGTCGGGAGAATAAGGCGCTGTCGATGGAGCGCTCTCACTTGTCCGACTCATGGCGAATGTTCAAAGATGCACAACGATATTGAGCGCTCGAGCGAGAACGACCGACGACGGCTCGAGAGTCAGATTCAAGTTCTTGAAAATCAAAGGTTTGTCGTGCTGAGACATATCTGACCCTTAAGCTGTCTAGCTCGAGACTAACGTTCCTGACAGCCAGGATTTGCGTCACCAACTCAACGAGGAACGGCAGAATACGCGACGCCTGTCATTGCACGGGAGGTCGAGGTCAAAGATTGCGCACCACGATTGATGGTCAGGTATGTGCGATCACGGTTTACCTCTTTACAAGTCAATCTAATAAATCGTGTCATTGAAACCCCTCACAGACGCGTGATATACACGAAGCGCGGACGTCCCTCGTCAAGGCGGAGACGAGCAAAACGCACCTTGAGCAACAGGTGGAAGAACTTTCTCGACGACTGCAAGGTGATGCGGAGAGGCTGGCAGTATACGAGCGGAGATCCTCGGCTGTAAACGGAACCACGCATTATATCGGTGGAGAGGGAGCATCTCCGGAACGACAATTGGAGGCTGAGGTGGCTGACCTTCGGTTTGTCGCTTCCCGCTTCCTTTTTTTTGTGCACTGCTGACGACGCATGTTTCTAGTGCTTCGCTCAAGGTGGCTGAGGTTGACTTGGCTGCAGCTCGTAATCAATTCAACAATTCAAGGAGATTAGCCAGCTAGTGAAGAGGCATTGGCATCGCTCAATGCAACTCATGATGAGTACAAGTCGACCACCGAGGCACAGCTCAGCGCATCATGGGTATGGCCATCCCGTTCGCGTGTCTACTTTTCATGAACGCTCAGTTGTTGTCTACAGGCACAACAAGAAGAGCTTCAGAGCACCCTGAAGAACGTTGAGCAGGAACTTGAACAAGCGAGAACATCGCTCGCAGATACGAAGCATGTGTTCGAGCGTGCACGGGAGGAGTGGCAAGCGGACAAGAAGACTCTGGAGGACACGATTGTGGACATGGCAGCTTCCGAGAAGAATCTCGCGGAAGACAGATCGTCTCGCGAGTCTGACGCCCGAGCTCACGAGGAACGCGTCAAGGTAGGTCCAGCCCTCGGTGGGCCGATTCATTCGTTTCCCGCTAACTCGGCCTGTTGCGACTAGGCTGCTGAGGAGAGGTATTCACGTGAGGTCATTTCGCACGCAGAAGCCATCAAGTTGTTGAGGATCTCAAGCGGCGACTTCATGATCTGCAAGTGTCCGAACGCAACACTCGGGTATCAGCGGAGACTGCACAAGCCAAATTGGCCACGTCTGAAAGTAGCTGGAGTCAGCAAAGGCAAGCTCTTGACAGAGAGATCGCAGATCTCGCCGCTAGGTAGGGTAGCCCATGACTACGTGTTGCGGTAGATGTTATCTGATGCGAACATCCTAGGTGCAAGGCGCTGACGGAACAGAACGACGTGCTTCATAAACACCTGGACAATGTCAGCTCGCAGGCCGCTCGCATCCGCCAAACTGCAGATTTGACCGTGGACACACCTGGTGAAGGCGAGAACACCGACGGAACCGATTCCAAACTTTCTGAACTCCGCGCCGTGATCAACTATCTACGCAAGGAGAAGGAGATCGTGGATATGCAGCTCGAACTCGGAAAGCAGGAGAATGGCCGCTTAAAGACGCAGATCGTATATCTCACTCGCGACCTGGAGGATACGAGAGCCACTCTATCGGATGTAAGCATGATTATTCACTGGACTTGATCACGCCTGATCACCCTTTATTCTACAGGAGCGGGAGCGCGCTGCATCTTCAGCCGGGACGGACGCGCAACACGCAGAACTGGTCGAGAAGATCCAGCAGCTGAACCTCCTGCGTGAGAGCAATGCTACGCTTCGTGCAGATTCTGAAGCGCACTCGAAGCGCTGGCGCGAGCTGGACGTCAGACTGAAGGTTCTCATCCAAGAGCTCGATCCGTTGCGTGAGAGCACACGCACGATGCAGGCTGAATTGGACGCTCGTAAGGAGCACGTTGGACGATTGGAAGAGGAGACCGGAGTGGCAGGAGCGCAACAACCAGTTGCTCACCAAGGTTCGTTCGTTTATTTGTTGCCTGTTATGCTATTTGTGCACTTACCGACTTATGCTCACGTATTACAGTATGATCGTGTCGATCCCACTGAATTCCAATCGCTCAAGGACGAGGTTGAAGGCTTGAGGACTGAAAAGTCGACTTGGGAAGCTCAGCAGGCCACACATGCCGAGCAATTAACTGGACAGCAAGAAAAGGTAATCATGACTATGTTCTCATTTGCGGCTGATGCAGTGGAAGCTAATGCGAGGGTTATATAGGTAGCCGCGTTGGAAAAATGAACCTCGGGCAGAAGGAAATGATCACTAAGAACAATCAGACTTACCGGCAACGGATGGGTGCTTTGGCCGCAGAAATACCCGACTGAAGTCGGACCTCGAGACCGCCCGGAAGGCGTCTGCCGCCATAACGGAGGAGCGCGACGCCCTCAAAACTTCCGCCCCTGTTACGTCTACCTCCGAGCCACTCGCCAAAGAGGTTGAACAGTTGCGGCAAGAAAAGACCGCCTTAGAACAAGCGTTGCAGGAAGAGAAGTCGAAACAGCCTGCGCAAACGTCTATTCCTGACACATCCGATATGGACGCTCGCCTTGTATGGAAGCTCCGTTAACGAAATGTGGCATGTTTGTCTGACTTCCTCCTAGGCCGCGCTTACGCAGGAGCGAGACCAACTTCTCGCGGAAAGGAGACGTGGAAAAAGCCTCCAGAAGCACTCGAGACTAAGGTTTCTCAGGAGCAATGGGAAGCTGAGAAGGCAGAGCTTGTCAAGAGCCGCGATGAGGCTGTGACGCAAGCCAAGGTAAGACTCGAAGCTGTTGACTCACAGAAACACACTTACAACAACTTTGTAGGCCTCACGGGAGGAGACGGAGAAGCTCAGAGAGGCGGAACGTGGCCTTCGCATGTCTAATGTAACTGCACATACTTGTTGAAAAACATCGTACCTCCCGCTGACTTGGGTTTAACAGGAGAAGCTCGGTACACGGATACGTGAGCAACAGGCTGCGCGCCAGAAAGCGATAGAGGAGCAGGATGCTGCCATCAAGGTCGCAGTAGAGAAAGCCACAAACGATCTACGCAATGCGCCTTCTGCAAACCCTGAAGAACTCGTCAAACGACACGCCGAGGAGTTACGGGAACTCGAAAAGCGCCTTGTTGCGAAGCACAAAGAAGAGCTGAATAAGGCCGCGGAGGCGGCTACAGCTAAGGCGCAGGAGTCTCAACCTACACCTACACCTGGAACCGCCGCAACGGCAGAAGATCAAAAAGCTGCTATCGACGCGGCAGTAAAGACTGCTGTTTCTGCCAAGGAGGCGGAATCCAGGGCCAACCACGACGCAGCCCTCGAAAAGGCAGTAGAGAGCGGCCGTAGAGAGGGCACGATGAAGCTCAGGTTGAAGGATACTCAGCTGGTCAAGGCGCAGAACAGGGTTAAGGAGCTAGAGAAGCAGATCGAAGAGTGGAGAAAGGCGGGCAACATTCCTAGTGAGACAACTGGGGAGCCCTCATCGGCATCAGCATCAGCACCACTCGCATCGGTACCGACAGCCGGCTCTCCAACAGCCCCTGTGCCACAGCCGTCCGCCTCGGCGCCGTCTCCTACGACTTCTGTCCCGCTCGTGGGGCCGCTGGAGCCACTGCTGCGCCTCCTACACGCAAACCTTCCGTTGCGAACGTCGCCGCTGGTAGACCCGCAGCAGCAGCTGCCGCCACGCGGCTGGCCAACCTGCGCGAGGTCGTGGTCGAGGGACAGTGCGGGGACACATTGGCATTCGTGGTGCCGCTGCGCCCGGTGTTGGGCGTGGAACTGGTGCACCTCCTCAGGGCCCCGCCACTGGTGCTCCTGCTGGTGGGGTTGCCATCATGGGCGCTGCATCTAAAAGGACACGGGAGGAGGGCGAGGCGTCGACTGAGGATTCGCTTTCTAAACGCCTGAAGCCTGCTCCTGCTGCCATCACACCCACGACTGGTGGAGACGGTAGTGGGAGTGCCGGTGCCGCTGGTAGTACCGGCAACCCTGGTGCGAAACCGATCACGTTGCAGCGTAATCGTGTGCAGCCTTCATGATCTTCATGGTAGATATGTGGTAGTCTTCATCCGTTCCATCATCTTATTGTCCTCCTCGTCCTTGTTTTGTGTTGAACATCTGTAAAACGCCAACTCGGGACTCATGCACGTAATTGTATCATCGCTTCCAATCTTTTCATTTCTGCTGTTACTGCTCTGAACGAGTGTTTGAACCATCATGATTGGAGAGACCGAAAGGCACGGGTCTATGATGGCTGGCGTTGGCAGTACCATGGGCTTCCTCGGACCCAACGTTACCACGCCCACGCCCACTCTTGCACCGCCTTAACGTTTGCACCCGTGGTGCTCCTGGATCCAGTTCCCAATCGCGCCTCCGGCATTCGGGCCTCACTTTTAGTGAGCTGTTTTTATATTTCCTCGGATGCCTTTCTCTGCTCACATCTCATCTTCCTTCAATTGAACCATAGACACTGGCACAAGCTTACACACGTGCTGACGGTGGAGGCTCATCATCCTCTCATCCCCATCTCGTTTGAACCTACGGTTTTACTGCTCGTACAGAATTCCCGCAGCGGACATTTTAAACAATTTACCATCATTCCCTGTATGCATCGACTATCAAGGAATAGGGACATCCTCCACAAATGACGAAAAGGGTGCATCCTTCGCACTGCAAAAACATGATCGCGCTCGCCCTATCTGCCTCCACTCAACACCCACAACCCTAGGGAATCTCTTTGCGGCTATGGACGGGCGGTTTTCGGTGCTGGAAGAACTTACGCTCATTGCAGACGTAGATGAGGACAGAGGTGACAACGACTGTCCTCCGCTTCCCCAAACATTTGAGACCGTTATCGGTGCCATAGCTCGTATTGATTTGAGAGGTATCATACAAAGATTCAGGTGAAAGTAGGAGTCAAACAGCAACTGAAGCAAGACTTGCAGGAAGAAAGAAGATTAGATGATGTGAATTTGAAGAAACAACAGCGAGAACTCACCAACCCTCGACCCACGAGTTAACAGGCCTCAGTCCTACCAACGGTCGACAACCACAGGATGACCAGAGAGCTGTCGCGCAGCAACGAATGACTTGATGGCTTCCTCGACAGGTTCCAGTGAGGACCCCTGTACGAAAAGATTGCCTAGCGCGGGTAGCACTTCAGTTGCCATTTCTCCAGGAAGCTCTTGAAGGGCACCGCAAAAACGTTGTGCGATTCGATCGGTAAGATAGAGATTCTTCAGAGCGGTGAACGGTTCCAGAAGTTCTAACCATTGAGCGTTCTCCATGTCGTCTTTCCAGTGTGATGATGAAAGCATATGAAATTCCATGATCTCGAGCTCCTCCAAAGCGGAGATGATGGGGAAGGATGAAGTACAGACCTGGGCGAGAGATGAAAGTTGATAGTCTGACTGTTGGCAATTGATTCGTAACTCGAGCCACATGTTGCCATCGACTCCCTTTGTATTGGAGTAAAGGACCAGTTGAATATAGTGATTATGAATCACCACGTCTGCGCGGTCGAATGCCTTGAACTCCTCCGCATGACCGATGAGCCGGTGAAGTTGTGGGACGTCAAAGTCGAGGTCCATGAAGAATTTGATTTCGAGGGTGTCAAGAAGAGGAGCATCGATTCGGGCCAGAAGGTCCTCCAGGTACTCATAAACCCCTTTGAAGAAAAGTCGGGCGAGAGCGGGGAGGACAAAGCGCGTGGGCAGAGGCAGAGGTCGGTTTTCTGGGTCGGGGCGAGATTGAGGGGAAAAGAATTCAAGATCAAGGGTTTCGAGTCTGGTCATCACTGCGAGGGCAGTGGCCAGCGCGTCAGGTGAAAAGTACCCAGAATGAGGAATGTCCCAAAGTTGAAGGTGGACGAGGCTGTGGGCAGATAAAAGTAGTTTCGGAATTGATGGAAATGGAATCCTTCCCAAATAGAGTGATCGAAGACGTGGGGCAGATCCGCCCAAGAACGAATCAGGAAGGACTGGCACCCCATTCGTCGAAACATACAGCTGTGTCAGCTCCGGGAATGGCTTTTGCATCGCTTCTGTGAATCTTTCCCAGCACGACTTGGTTATGCTGATGTGGATTTCACAGATGCGATTGTAGTGCTCCGACTCGAGTGCAGCAACAAGGTTATCCCACTGCTGGGACGATTCGTGACGGGGTGATAATAGTGATACAGGCAGAACTGGCCAGACATCCAGCACCTCCGACATAGGTCGATGTCCACGATACATGAGCCGCAGGTTGAGGCGACGTGGTGATGCAAACACGAGACATCTCCATCTACGACACACATGAGCGAGTGCATCCCATTGACTTGTCTTAGGGTACCATCGCGGACTGTCAATATGTTGATAGAAATTGAATATTTCGATGAGCACATCGTCGGGGAGCATGTCGATTGTCACCAGGCCTACATGGAACGGTCAGCGTCTGTTCAGGCCATCGTACAAACGGCATACGTTGATCTCGTGCTAGACCAGACTCTTGCCAAGAATGACCGTCCATCATGAGACTTTCAGATGAGAAGTCACTCCAAGTCGACCAGTGGGGGATGCAAGGCACTAATGACTGGACCAAGCCAGTGATTAACCAGGGGACTCGATGGAGGAGACGACTTTATGAGATTGGGTTAGTACTTCAGGAATGGTGAGAGTGGATCTCGCTCGACGTACAGGAGAAAACTGATTGGCAACGTCTGAAGACCAAGGGATTGTATCGAAAGCACCCGCAGGTAGGTGGAAAAGCAAGTTGAAGAGGCGTGATGGAAGATCGATCACACAACGCCCAACAATAGCGCCGAGAGTACATCAGGCGCCTAGCCCAGTTGTAATGCCACAATAGATACTCAAACAGAACATCAACTAAGCCCACCGACGTGGGTTTCAATCAAGCTAGAATATCCCCGCTCGAGGTCCTGGACCGCAACCGCTCCTAGTCGGGACTCGAGAAGGTGCAGATGATCCATTCCCCATGCACCACATTCCCAATCACGGACCAGCCTATACTTGTTGCCGGGCATCTGTCCACATCACAGACAGCCGTGGTCCGTGGTCTCGACTCTTTCTGCTGCTGCTCCGGTGCCATCGATTTTGCATGCTTGTCGCTGTCGCTGGCTGTTGCGGGACTGGTAGTAACGAGTAACGAGGCGGGCACGGAGAAACATCTTGTCCCCGGAGGTGGTTGATCGTCCCCACCTGGTACGGGGCATCAGACCAGGAGAATATGAGAGTGGGATGTACGTGCACCTTTTCATCTTCTCAGAGGTGTCTTTTGTTTGCGTGCCGTCTCAGGCTCTTGTACCACAGCGTGATTTTAGCCTCGTTCAGTTGTTTCTTCTTGCATGTTTCATCTATTGACGGGATAATTAGAGAAAGAACGAGGAATATGAACCCACCTAGCGAAACGTGAGAGGACCCAACGAGTGCCGCTTGACGTGTCGTCACGGTCGGCGGTCACTTTCCATCCCCATCGTGGGGATCGTCGTCGTCGTCGTCGTCGTCGGCATCCTCCTCCTCCTCCTCCGACTCAATCTTGCTGTCAAGGTATTTGGTCTTGTGAATGGCGCGCGGCGCGCAAGAGGGCTTCTCAGTCAGGCGCAATTGAGGTGCTGCCATGGTGAACGATGGTACTATGGGCCCTGGTCCTCCTTTGAGGAGATAGTATGACTGGGTTAGTTTGCCACTTATTTCTTGCCATTGCAAGTCTCTGAGTCTGGTGAGTAGGAAGTATCTGTACTCTGATAATAGTGTTGACAAGATATATAGCAAATGCTTAGGGCTATGGGCCAGCAGTGTTCTTGTGGACTATCTCCCCTCTCATAATTCCAATGTGACACACTGTATGTGCCGCACACCTCCTGCGCTGATGATGCGTAGTAGGCACTCTTCGTCCTCTCCTTCCTCCTTGGGCTCGTCAGCCTCTTCGCCTTCCTCCTCCTTCATCGCCCTCCTCGTATTCATCCCCATCTCCATCCTCGTCCTAGCCCTTGCCTTCGCTCGCACCTTCTCCCTCTCCCTCGGCCTCCTCTTCGTCTACCTCCAGCTCATCCTTGGCCTCGGGAGCAATGGAGAGCGCTTCGGATTTGCTTTCCTCATCATCAGCATATCAGTGAATACACTGATACTGTACACCCATGGACTGACCGCAAACTCACTCATCGTGTGATTAGCCCAATACTACCCGCGTCTCCCCCTTTGCCAATGTTTTGATCTGGAAAAGCCCAGGTCATGCCCGACGGCACATATCTCAAGCTAATCTCCTTCACCCACCCCAAAGTCGCACTACCCGCCCTCCAGCCCGTCCCACGACGCGCGCCGTAATTAGCTGTGGGCCAACAAAGATGGCAGCTTTTCTCCTTCTCCTTCCTCGGCCCGCGGCGCGCCATGCCCCCGCTCCGAACGGGCGCCTGAAAGAAGGGAGCAGGTACACGTGGTACGCGCCCGAAGTCGCCAATGGCCACAGAGAGACAGACGGTCGCAAGATCAGGTGGGAGATCACGCCGCCCGTGCTGTGGGTGGAGAAGGAGGGTTGGACGCGCCTGCCATTCTTCTGTGGTGATGTGACGCCGCGCGATTTGAGGGTAAGTATGTTCACACCTGGGAGACACAATTCTCAATTGCGATCGTGCGATGTTACTCTCCAAAACAAACGACAACTGGCGCACTTGCTCACGCTGTGTAACTTATCATAACAGGTATCAACACACCCACCGTCAAACATAGAACATCCAAACGGCGTGCGCAGCATCGTCCACCTCAACGTGCTCACCCTGCCCCTCGTATCCCAGCAGTCACGACTGAATTGACCGCGATGATAGGTGAGGAACCAATTGACATTTCGCTGAGCGTACGCGTGTGGCACCTTGGCCTACCAGGCCAGGTTGCGCCTTGATTCTATGCGTGTCGACGATGAGGCGGAAATGCGATTCATGCAGAGACACGGTGTGGGACTGTTCGAAATCGACATGCGCATCGATGAAAACAGCGGGAAGCAGGGATGGTCAGACAATGCCCTTGTGACCCTATGAATAGGTGCACTGTCTTTCAGCTTATGTTAACTTACCTCTACGACTTGACTTGTAAAGAGGCACGTCGTCCTTGTATGTACGAGGCTGGTCTATTCTTAGGGTGCCGTACGCTCTGAAGCGGAGGCCGCACAGTTGATGTACAGGTTTTCGGGGCATTGTCACCTATGTTGCGTGGTCCATTTGAGTTTAGCTGTGAGCCCCAAAACTCTGTTCAGCAACGTCGCTGAGTAAGAACAGAGGGACGGACAATTTCTAGTAGATGGGTTGGCTTACTTGCCTGGTTCTGCTTAATTTCTTTCACCGTACTTCCACCATGATCTGTACCATGGTGCCCTTCATCTCCACGATCGATGGAACAACTGCGATAACGGTCTCGAGTCAGTGGCATTCAAGAGGCCAACAAGTGCACCCTCGCACCATTAACCGCTTGTCAGAAAGTTTGATGTCAACGATGGCGGTAACAGGACAATTAAACAAGGAGACTCTGCATTGGCAGAGAAGGACGCTGATTGAGCTAAAAATCACAGTCGCATGTGGGTAGGGATAAAGTGGATATGGGGTCGCATGTCCCGAATGACTCTTCCAGCCGAAGAATCGGAAATCATGAGGATTGCATCGGGGGAATTGAAGGTTTTGAGAGAGTAGTGGACATCTTTCCCTAATTCAAGGTCATAGCGCAAGTCTGGGACAGCAATCCGTCGCGTGCCTCTCTCCGTCTCCACCTCTTTTTCACCCGAAACCCCCCGAAGCCCCGTCGACTCCCTGCTCGGCCGGCGTCAAATCGTCGCATTGCTCAACCTCGCCGTGCCCCATTTTTCGCCACTCCCGCTTGTGTCTCGATTTTTCGACGCCACCACCCACCAACGGCGACCTCACAGCACACCCACGTCGGCCAACGCTCTCGCCCCACCGCCGACCACACGCGTACAGCCAGTCTCGCTGGCACTTGTTACCTATCTGCTACCCAAGAACGATACATTACGTTTTAGACTATTTCAGACTTGGTCTGTGTGCTCGAACATGTACATAACTTTCCAAAAGGCGTCGTGTGGAAGCAGCGATTTACTGCGCAAATCATAACCACTCCTCTCTCTCTTCTCTTCTCGTGCGACTTACTTGAGATCTCGTCTGCCTCCCTCGTCCATCTCGTCTTTCGATCCCGAACGCTTTACCGCGCGGCTATGCCGACCCACTTTCAAAGCCATCTCGCCTTTCTCTCTCTGTCTACTCGGCCTCGCCCACCTTAACGTTCCTGACCAGCCAGGATTTGCGTCACCGGCTCAATGAGGAACGACGAATACGCGACGCCTGACATTGCAACGGGAGGTCGAGGTCAAAGAATTGCGCACCACGATTGACGGTCAGGTATGTGCGATCACGATTTACCTCTTTACAAGTCAATCTAACAAATGCCTCATGCGACCCCTCACAGACGCGTGATCTACACGAAGCGCGGACGTCCCTCATCAAGGCGGAGACGAGCAAAACGCACCTTGAGCAACAGGTGGAAGAACTTTCTCGACGACTGCAAGGGGATGCGGAGAGGCTGGCAGTATACGAGCGGAGATCCGCGGCCGTAAACGGAACCGCCATCATATCGGCGCAGAGGGACCAGCTCTGGAACGACAATTGGAGGCTGAGGTGGCTGACCTTCGGTTTGTCGCTTCCTGCTTATTTTTCTGCACCGCTGACGACGCGTCTAGTGCTTCGCTCAAGGTGGCTGAGGTTGACTTGGCTGCAGCTCGTAATCACATTCAACAATTCAAGGAGATTAGCCAAGCTAGTGAAGAGGCATTGGCATCGCTCAATGCAACCCACGATCAGTACAAGTCGACCACAGAGGCACAGCTCAGCGCATCATGGGTATGGTCATCCCGTTCGCGTGTCTACTTTTCATGAACGCTCAGTTGTTGTCTACAGGCACAACAAGAAGAGCTTCAGAGCACCCTGAAGAACGTTGAGCAGGAACTTGAACAAGCGAGAACAACGCTCGCAGTTACGAAGCATGTGTTCGAGAGTGCGCGGGAGGAGTGGCAGGCGGACAAGAAGACTCTGGAGGACACGATCGTGGATATGGCAGCTGCCGAGAAGGATCTCGCGGAAGACAGATCGTCCCGCGAGTCTGACGCCCGAGCGCACGAGGAACGCGTCAAGGTAAGTCCCAGCCCTTAGTGGGCCGATTCATTCATTTCCCGCTAACTCGGCCTGTTGCGACTAGGCTGCTGAGGAGAGGTATTCGCGTGAGGTCATTTCGCACACAGAAGCCATCAAGGTTGTTGAGGATCTCAAGCGGCGACTTCATGATCTGCAAATGTCCGAACGCAACACTGGGGTATCAGCAGAGACTGCACAAGCCAAATTGGCCACGTCTGAAAGTAGCTGGAGTCAACAAAGGCAAGCTCTTGACAGAGAGATCGCAGACCTCGCCGCTAGGTACGGTAGCCCATGACTACGTGTTGCGGCGGATGTTATCTGATGCGAACATCCTAGGTGCAAGGCGCTAACGGAACAGAACGATGTGCTTCATAAACACCTGGACAATGTCAGCTCGCAGGCCGCTCGCATCCGCCAAACTGCATATCTACGCAAGGAGAAGGAGATCGTGGATATGCAGCTCGAACTCGGAAAGCAGGAGAATGGCCGCTTAAAGACGCAGATCGGATATCTCACTCGCGACCTGGAGGACACGAGAGCTACTCTATCGGATGTAAGCAATGATTATCCACTGGACTTGATCACGCCTGATCACCCTTTATTCTACAGGAGCGGGAGCGCGCTGCATCTTCAGCCGGGACGGACGCGCAACACGCAGAACTTGTCGAGAAGATCCAGCAGCTGAACCTCCTGCGTGAGAGAAATGCCACTCTTCGTGCAGATTCTGAAGCGCACGCGAAGCGCTGGCGCGAGCTGGACGACGTCAGACTGAGGCTCTCATCCAAGAGCTCGATCCATTGCGTGAGGGCGCACGCACGATGCAGGCTGAATTGGACGCTCGTAAGGAGCACATTGGACGATTGGAAGAGGAGAACCGGAGATGGCAGGAGCGCAACAATCAGTCGCTCATCAAGGTTCGCTCGTTTATTTGTTGCCTGTTATGCTATTTGTGCACTTACCGACTCATGCTCACGTATTACAGTACGATCGTGTCGACCCCACTGAATTCCAATCGCTCAAGGATGAGGTTGAAAGCTTGAGGGCTGAAAAGTTGACTCGGGAAGCTCAGCAGGCGACACACGCTGAGCAATTGACTGGATAGCAAGAAAAGGTAATCATGACTATGTTCTCATTTTCGGCTGATGCAGTGGAAGCTAATGCGAGGATTATATAGGTTGCCGCGTTGGAAAAAATGAACCTCGGGCAGAAGGAAATGATCACTAAGAACAATCAGACTTACCGGCAACGGATGGGTGCTTTGGCCGCAGAAAATACCCGACTGAAGTCGGACCTCGAGACCGCCCGGAAGGAGTCTGCCGCCATAACGGAGGAGCGCGACGCCCTCAGAACTTCCACCCCTGTTGCGTCTACCTCCGAGCCACTCGCCAAAGAGGTTGAACAGTTGCGGCAAGAAATGACCGCATTAGAACGAGCGTTGCAGGAAGAGAAGTCGAAACAGCCTGCGCAAACATCTATTCCTGACACATCCGATATGGACGCTCGGCTTGTAAGAAAGCTCCGTTAACGAAATGTGGCATGTTCGTCTGACCTCCTCCTAGGCCGCGCTTACGCAGGAGCGAGACCAACTTCTCGCGGAAAAGGAGACGTGGAAAGGCCTCCGGAAGCGCCCGAGACTAAGGTTTCTCAGGAGCAATGGGAAGCTGAGAAGCAGAGCTTGTCAAGAGCCGCGATGAGGCTGTGACGCAAGCCAAGGTAAGATTCGAACACCGTCGACTTGCAGATACACACTTACGACGACTCTGTAGGCCATACGCGAGGAGACGGAGAAGCTCAGAGAGGCGGAACGTGGCCTTCGCATGTCTAATGTAACTGCACATACTTGTTGAAAAATATCGTACCTCCCGCTGACTTGGGTTGACAGGAGAAGCTTGGTACACGGATACGTGAGCAACAGCCTGCGCGCCAGAAAGCGATGGAGTAGCAGGATGCTGCCATCAAGATCGCAGTAGAGAAAGCCACAAACGAACTGCGCAATGCGCCTTCTGCAAACCCTGAAGAACTCGTCAAACGACATGCCGAGGAGTCACGGGAACTCGAAAGGCGCCTTGTTGCGAAGTACAAAGAAGAGCTGAATAAGGCCGCCGAGGCGGCTTCAGCTAAGGCGCAGGAGTCTCAACCTACACCTACACCTGGGACCGTCGCAACGGCAGAAGATCAAAAAGCTGTTATCGACGCGGCAGTAGCGACCGTTGTTTCTGCCAAGGAGGCGGAATTCAGAGTCAACCACGACGCGGCCATCGAAAAGGCCGTAGATAGCGGCCGTAGAGAGGGCACGATGAAGCTCAGATTGAAGGATACCCAGCTGGTCAAGGCCCAGAACGGGGTTAAGGAGCTGGAGAAGCAGATCGAAGAGTGGAGAAAGGCGGGCAACATTCCTAGTGAGACAACTGGGGAGCCCTCATCGGCATCAGCACCAGCACCACTCGCATCGGCACCGACAGCCGGCTCTCCAACAGCCCCTGTGCCATCGCCGTCTGTCTTGGCGCCGTCTCCTACGACTTCTGCCCGCCTTGTGGGGCCGCTGGAGCCACTGCTGCGCCTACTGCACGCAAACCTTCCATTGCGAACGTTGCCGCTGGTAGACCTGCAGCAGCAGCAGCAGCAGCAGCAGCAGCAGCAGCCACCGCGGCTGGCAAACCTGCGCGAGGTCGTGGTCGAGGTACAGTGCGGGGACACCATTGGCATTCGTGGTGCCGCTGCGCCCGGTGTTGGGCGTGGAACTGGTGCACCTCCTCAGGGCCCCGCCAGTGGTGCTCCTGCTGGTGGGGTTGCCATCATGGGCGCTGCATCTAAAAGGACATGGGAGGAGGGCGAGGCGTCGGCTGAGGACTCGCTTTCTAAACGCCTGAAGCCTGCTCCTGCTGCCATCACACCCACGACTAGTGAAGACGGTGGTGCGACCGTGCCGCTGGTAGTACTGGCAACCCTGGTGCGAAACCGATCACGTTGCAGCGTAATCGTGTGCAGCCTTCATGATCTTCATGGTATATATGTGGTAGTCTTCATCCGTTCCATCATCTTATTGTCCTCCTCGTCCTTGTTTTGTGTTGAACATCTGTAAAACGCCAACTCGGGACTCATGCACGTAATTGTATCATCGCTTCCAATCTTTTCATTTCTGCTGTTACTGCTCTGAACGAGTGTTTGAACCATCATGATTGGAGAGACCGAAAGGCACGGGTCTATGATGGCTGGCGTTGGCAGTACCATGGGCTTCCTCGGACCCAACGTTACCACGCCCACGCCCACTCTTGCACCGCCTTAACGTTTGCACCCGTGGTGCTCCTGGATCCAGTTCCCAATCGCGCCTCCGGCATTCGGGCCTCACTTTTAGTGAGCTGTTTTTATATTTCCTCGGATGCCTTTCTCTGCTCACATCTCATCTTCCTTCAATTGAACCATAGACACTGGCACAAGCTTACACACGTGCTGACGGTGGAGGCTCATCATCCTCTCATCCCCATCTCGTTTGAACCTACGGTTTTACTGCTCGTACAGAATTCCCGCAGCGGACATTTTAAACAATTTACCATCATTCCCTGTATGCATCGACTATCAAGGAATAGGGACATCCTCCACAAATGACGAAAAGGGTGCATCCTTCGCACTGCAAAAACATGATCGCGCTCGCCCTATCTGCCTCCACTCAAGACCCACAACCCTAGGGAATCTCTTTGCGGCTATGGACGGGCGGTTTTCGGTGCTGGAAGAACTTACGCTCATTGCAGACGTAGATGAGGACAGAGGTGACAACGACTGTCCTCCGCTTCCCCAAACATTTGAGACCGTTATCGGTGCCATAGCTCGTATTGATTTGAGAGGTATCATACAAAGATTCAGGTGAAAGTAGGAGTCAAACAGCAACTGAAGCAAGACTTGCAGGAAGAAAGAAGATTAGATTAGATGTGAATTTGAAGAAACAACAGCGAGAACTCACCAACCCTCGACACACAAGTTAACCGGCCTCAGTCCTACCAACGGTCGACAACCACAGGATGACCGGAGAGCTGTCGCGCAGTAACGAATGACTTCATGGCCTCCTGGACAGGTCCCAATGAGGACCCCCGTACGAAAAGATGGCGTAGCGCGGGTAATACTTCAGTTGCCCTTTCTCCAGAAAGCTCTCCAAGGGCACCGCAAAAACGTTGTGCGATTCGATCGGTAAGATAGAGATTCTTCAGAGCGGTGAACGGTTCCAGAAGTTCTAACCATTGAGCGTCCTCCATGTCGTCTTTCCAGTGTGATGATGAAAGCCGACCATCTTCCCTGATCTCGAGCTCCTCCAAAGCGGAGATGAGGGGAAAGGATAAAGTACAGACCTGGGCGAGAGACGAAACCTGATAGTCCAACTCTCTGCAGTTGATTCGTAACTCGAGCTCCCTGCGGGTACCAACTTCCACTGTACTGGGGTAAAGGGCCAGTTGAATATAGTGATCGTAAATCTCCACGTATGCGCGGTTGAATGTCTCGAACACCTCCGCATGACCGATGAGTTGGTGAAGTTGTGGGACGTTAAAGTTGAGGTCCATGAAGAGTTCGATGTCGAGGTTGTCGAGATGAGGGGCATCGATTCGGGCCAGAAGGTCCTCCATATACTCGTAAGCACCTTTGAACGCAAGTTCAGTGAGAGCGAGGACGAAGCGTGTGGGCGGAGGAAGAGCTTGGTTTTCTGAGTCGGGGCGCGATTGAGGGGCAAAGAATCGAAGACTAAGGGTTTCGAGTCTGCTCATCACTGCGAGGGCAGTGGCCAGCGCGTCAGGTGAAAAGTACCCAGAATGAGGAATGTCCCAAAGGGTGAGTCTGACGAGGCCGTGGGCAGATAAAAGTAGCTTCGGAATTGATGGAAATGGAATCCCTGTCAACCAGAGTGTTCGAAGACGTGGGGCAGATCCGCCCAAGAACGAATCTGGAAGGACTGGCATCCCATTCGTCCAAACTTCCAGATGAGTCAGCTCCGGGAATGGCTTCTGCATCACTTCTGTCAATCTTTCCCAGCGCGAATTGGTCGTATCGATGTAGATTTCACAGATGCGATCGGAGTGCTCCGACTCGAGTGCAGCAACCATATTATCCAACTGCTGGTCCGATTGGCCACTGTTTGATATGAGTGACACAGGCAGAACTGGCCAGGCGTCCAGCACCTTCGACATAGGTCGATGTCCACGATACTCGAGTCGTAGGTTGAGGCGACGTGGTGATGCAAACACGAGACATCTCCATCTACGACACACATGAACGAGTGCATCCCATTGACCTGTCTTAGTGTACCATCGCGGATTGTCAATATTTTGATGGAAATTGAATATTTCGATGAGCACATCGTCGGGGAGCATGTCGATTGTCACCAGGCCTACATGAAACGGTCAGCGTTTGTTCAGGCCATCGTACAAACGGCATACGTTGATCTCGTGCTAGACCAGACTCTTGCCAAGAATGACCGTCCATCATGAGACTTTCAGATGAGAAGCCACTCCAAGTCGACGAGTGGGGGATGCAAGGCACTAATGACTGGACCAAGCCACTGATTAATGAGGGGAGTCGATGGAGGAGACGACTTTTATGAGATTGGGTTAGTACTTCAGGAATGGTGAGAGTGCATCTCGCTCAACGTACAGGAGAAAACTGATTGGTAACGTCTGAAGACCAAGGGATTGTATCGAAAGCACCCGCAGGTAGGTGGAAAAGCAAGTTGAAGAGGCGTGATGGAAGATCGATCACTCAGGTCTGCCTGACAGTGGCACACAACGCCCAACAATAGCGCCGAGAGTACATCGGGCGCCTAGCCCAGGGGTGTAATGCTACAATAGATACTCAAACAGAACATCAACTAAGCCTACCGACGTGGGTTTCAATCAAGCTAAAAGATCCCCGCTCGAGGTCCTGGACCGCAACCGCTCCTAGTCGCGACTCCAGAAGGTGCAGATGTTCCATTCCGCATGCACCACGCTCCCAATCCCGGACCAGCCTATACTTGTTGCTGGGCATCTGTCCTCATAACAAACAGCTGTGGCCTGTGGTCTCGATTCTTGCTGCTGCTGCTCCAGTGCCATCATTTTTGCATCTTGTCGCTGTCGCTGGCTGGTGGGGGACTGGTAGTAACGAGGCGGGCACGGAGAAGGAGAGGAACATCTTGTCCCCCGGAGGTGGTTGATCGTCTCCACCTGGTACGGGGCATCAGACCAGGAGAATATGAGAGTATGTACGCGCACCTTTTCATCTTCTCGGAGGTGTTTTTGTTTGCGTGCCATCTCTTGTGCCACAGCGTGATTTTAGCCTCGTTCAGTTGATTCTTCTTTGCATGATGTTTCATCTATCGACGGGATAATTAGACGAGAAAGAACGAGGAACATGAACCTACCTAGCGAAACGTGAGAGGGCAACCAGTGGCCAACCACACTCGCGAGTGCCACTTGACGTGTCGTCAGCTGTCGCTTTCCATCCCCATCGTAGGGATCGTCGTCGTCGTCTTCCGACTCAATGTCGCTGTCAAGGTCTTTGTCCTTGTGAATGGCGCGGGGCAGGCGAGAGGGCTTCTCAGTCTGGGTGGGTAGCTTGAGCGTGGTCTTGAGCCACGACGAGCGCGAGGGCATAGTCTGCGGTGGCGGTGGGGGGACTGAGGGGGAATCCAGATCAGACTGTTGGATGTTAATCGTCTGATGCAATCGAGGTGCCATTGTAAGGTCCCCCTCGGACCTGCGCGCGGAATCGACTCCTCGGAGCGCTCGCTCAAGCACAAGGCACACACAAACACCTCCGCCACTACGCCCTCGCCGCCGCCAACAAAACCGTCTTCGCCGACGATCGCCTGTGCAAGACGAAACACCAAACATCAAACCCTCACTCCCTTCCATTCACTTCCCTTCTGTCCATACCGATCTCTCCGATACCATACCCTTTTCCCTCCCTCTAGTTCTCGCCATGTTCATCGCCCCTTTGCTGTGTCGCTAGCACGCGACGTCGTACGCTCTCGTTTACCTAACACTCTTACTCTTACATTAGCTCCTTTCCCTGCATCGCCTCTATTCACTCAGCGCCTCAACGCGGCTCCCATACTTACCTCCGAAGGCTGTACAAGCCCAGCCATCGCCTAAGTTACTTACTGACATCTCAATCTCAACACGCTCGTTTATTACCTTACTAAGTAGGATCTCTTTTGTATTTTAAGACACCCTCCAGCTTGTGGAGAAGATGATCGAATCAGTACACCCGTCTGTCGGTCACTTTCAGTCTCTTTTGTGTTTCCTGTCTCAGCATCCGTCCGCCCGCGTTAGTTTTCCGTCTCCGCCTTGCACCGCCGCGTGCGTCTCGTCCCGCCTAGCCTTACCACCATCGCCTTTCCCTTTCCTCTTCCTCCCCTCTCTCCCCCATCTTTCACCTCTACTTGATTTACTCGCATCACCGCAGCTCTCTGCACACCATGGTGGACGATGGTTTGCACCGCGTCATCCTTCAATTCCTCAATCGCGGTAGTTATCCAGATCACGTGTACGGATTGACGCCCGTACCCATGAGTGCCACGAGACTTTCGCTATGTCCTCATGCTCGAGTTATCAGACAACGCCCTAGTTGCGTACAAAATAACACTGCGAAAGATCTTTTTTCCCACCCAATGCTTTCTCAGAACCTCCGATTCCCCCTGAGGGAGAAGCAGGAGAAGGCGAGGATGAAGACGAGGACAGAGGTGAGGATGAATGCGAGGGGGATGACGAAGGGGGCGAGGTGAAGGAGGAATGTGAAGAGGCTGACGAGTCCAAGGAGGAGGAAGAGGAGGAAGAGCCTGAGCCCGCTAAGACTGAAGTCGCGCGGGCGCGAGAGGGCGATCATTGAGGCGCATGCTACGTAGGTCGAGTCTTTAAGCTTCAAAAACGTATAGTAATCGTATAGTATGTCTCAGACCAATATGCGGCCCATACCAGCGTCTACAGGCCCGCCCGAGCACCATCGTGCGGCTTCAGGCGCGAGATGCCCTGGCCGCCCCGAATCCAACAGCGGCAGAGTTGAGCAGGTAAACATCTTGACGTCGCCTGAGCATGGAGTCCGACACAGCTTCGGGCGATGAGAATGTCGTCCGGCACGCGGTCGGTTTTAAGGGAACGGGGGAGTCAAGTTGGCGAGAGGGTAAGGGGCACGAAAGATCATGTCAAATCCCGAGCGCGAGCGGGACGCGACGGCAATATTGTCTTGGCTCGGCTCGGATGGGTGTGTGGGCGCTCTTCTGAGTGGCCCTTTCCGGCGGCCGCGCACCTCACGATATGATGTTGTTCATTCAATGGTGTCAGGTGTCAGTGTGGTGTCGGTGAGAGAGAAACTTTGCCTGATAGTCCAAACGACCAACCCCTCACGTCATCCATCCGGTCCGAATCCCCTTCTCACGCTCTCCGTCAACCAATGTCTTGAACTAGAAGAAGGCCGTGCGCTGCATGCCACCGTCTAGTGTGATTATTGTTTGGCCCGCGAGGAAGACAGCGGCAGCGACAAGCGCGTGAAAGAACGCTAGATTGCGCTGGCCGAGCCCCGGCGGCTGTGGTGGCTCGCCGCCCCCACCGCCCCCTGCTAGGCCGAGCGTGAGCCCCTCGAGCGACACGGGGGAGCGAGTCACAGGTGTCGGCAAGGGTGGCTCATCGGGCGCGGCGACGACGCGCGGGCGGCGTGCGGCTTTTGCGGGAGCAGTGATAAAGTCGTCATGCGGCGTGGGCAGGCGAGTGCCTAGATTGCGCCGAGGACATCGCCGAAGAGGGGGTCCGAGAGGCTTGTTGGGAAGAAGGAAAGTGCTGCGAGTAGCGCGGGCCAGCCTGCGTTCAGTATCACCCCCACAAACTACAGTCCCACGCGGGCAGGCTCAGTTTCAGTTTCTGGAGGCATCAACGGGTCAGGTGGGCCGGGTGCACGCACAGCCTCGCTCGAACCTGAGCGGGGGTTTTGAACTGCGAGGGTGTTGTAGAGGGGAATAGCATATCCCGCGAGGTTGTTGGAGAGTGAGACGAGAAACTTCACGCCGAGGAGATATATGTGCGCCTCTGGAATGGGCGGCGCATACGCCTTATTGAGCTGGTCAATGCCAACAGAAGTTGGGTTCAAATGGTCAGTCTGAAAACTAGAAGCTGGCTGGGAGGACGCACCACTGCACTTTCATTGCTACACTTTGCACGCTTAGGCCCGCTTCCATACCGATTATCCCAACGACGTTCGACGCCGTCGCACTGGCCACCATTGCCGCCATTCCTGCGACGCTATCCGAGCTGTGGCCATGAATATGTGGAAGCAAGTCGCTAGGATGTATGCCCACCCCCCAGAGACGCCAAGTAGGGAGGGACGTGAAGCAACGAGGTGTTTGAGGGCGGATATGAGGATCGTGAAGATGCGCACCCTGGAGGCACTGCTGGAGTCACCGCGAGTGGCCAAGGCATTGTAGCGTTGCTGAATATTCCACATAAAATCGGCGTCGCTGCAGAGTCTGGGCACCGTTAGGCTCGCGTAACAGAGAACGAGGATACAGAGGTAACGCACCCTTTGCCGCGAAGCGGAAACGAAGCGCGCTCGGACCAGGGCGTCTTGAGGAGCAGCTAATCTGCATAGCTCCATCCCTGTCTATTGAGTGCTCGGTTTCGCGTGGTTACATGGGGGACACCGTCATGACCACGACCACTGGTAAGCTTCACTGTCTTCTACTTCTGCCATGGCATGTGGGCACCTCCCGCAATTCATGTGTCTCTCGGGGTATTCGACTTCCTTCAAAAACCATAGACACTGGCACAAGTTTACACATGTGCCAACGGTGGAGGTTCATCACCATCTCGTTTGAATCTACGGTTTTACTGCTCGTACAGAATCCCCGTCGCGAACATTTCAAATAATTCACCACCATTCCTATATGCATCGACTACCATGAAATAGGGACATTCTCCCAAAATGACGAAAGGGTGCATCCTTCGCACTGCAAAAACACGATCACGTTCGCCCTATCTGCCTCCGCTCAACACCCATAACCCCAGCGTAAGCGCAATGGATGGTGCGCGCGTGAGTTCGGGAGGAGAGGGATTAGGAGGAGGGGTGAAAGGGGATCATATTCGCAGAATTGTACTGTACTGTTACTTGATGTCTGTCTCGTAGGTACAGGAAGGTTTATATAGGTCAAGAATGCTGCATTAAACCGAAATCAGCGAGGACAGGTGAAGTAGTAAGAGGCAGTGAAGTTAAAAGGGGAAAGAGATAGCGATGGAGACATTCGATAGATGATCCGGTGGGTCAAAATAAGGCGGTTTCGAGGTTAACGCGAAGGGGTTCCTTACACCACGGAATCCCTTTGCGACTATGGACGGGCGGTTTCGGTCCTAGAAGATCTTACGCTCATTCCAGACGTAGATGAGGACGGAAGTGACAACGACTGTCCTCCACCTCCACGAACATTCGAGACCGTTATCGATGCCATAGCTCATATTGATTTGAGAGGTATCATGCAAAGATTCAAGCGAAAGTACGGGTCAAACAGCAACTGAAGCGAGATTTGCAGGAAGAAAGTAGATTAGATTAGATGCGAATTTGAAGAAACAACAAAGAGAACTCACCAGCCCTCGATCATGACTAACCGGTCATTCGTCCAACGGCCGACAACCACAGGATGACCGGAGAGGCGTCGCACAATAACGAATTTCGTCAAGGCTTCCTGAGAGGTTCCAATGAGGACCCCTGTACGAAAAGATTGCATAGCGCGGGTAACACTCATCCTTCCTGAAAGCTCTTGAAGATCGCGGCAAAAAGGTCGTACGATTCATAAGCAAGATAGAGATTCTTCAGAGCGGTGAACGAATCAGAAATTCCACCATCGAACGTCCTCCTGTCGTGTTCCAGTGGAAGAATTCAAGAACGATCTCCCCTGATCCTGAGCTCCTCCAAAGCAGAGATGAGGGGGAAGAATGAAGTAAAGACCTGGGCGAGAGACGAAAGCTGAGAGTCAACGTGGGCAATTGATTCGTAACTCGAGCGGTTTGTGGTCATAACTTCCACCCTATTGGGGTAAAGGAGCAGTTGAATACAGTGATCGTAAATCACCACGTCTGCGCGGTTGAATGCCGAACTTCTCCCATTAACGATGAACCGGTGAAGTTGGGACGTCAAAGTGAGGTCCTAAAGAATTCGACGCAGAGCTGGTCGAGAAGAGGGCATCGACGGGCCAGAAGGTGCTCCATACTCATAAACCCCTTTGAAGATAAGATGGGTGAGAGCAGGGAGGACAAAGCATGTGGGAGAGGCAGGTCGCTTGCCGGATGGGGCGAGATTGAGGGG
Source organism: Russula dissimulans (assembly GCA_022376545.1). Lineage (NCBI taxonomy): Eukaryota > Fungi > Basidiomycota > Agaricomycetes > Russulales > Russulaceae > Russula > Russula dissimulans. The sequence continues at coordinate 1,697 of WTXJ01000202.1, read as the reverse complement.
AACTGAATCTAAGATGAAGGATTCGAGATTGGTCATCACTGTGAGGGCAGTGGCCATCTCGTCGGGTGAAAAGTACCCAGAATGAGGAATGTCCCGAAGTGAGTCTGACGAGGCGATGGCAGATAAAAGTAATTCGGAAGTGATGGAAATGGAATTCTTTGCAAGTCGAGTGACCGAAGACGTGGGCAGATCCGCCCAAGAACGAATCAGGAAGGACGGAGCCACATCATGCGAAACGCCAGATGTGTCAGCTCCGGGAATGGCTTCTGCATCGCTGCTGCGAATCTTTCCCGCGAATTGGTGACCACTCGATGTAGATTTCACAGATGCGATTGGAGTGCTCCGACTCGAGTAAAGCAACAATTGTCCCACCGTTTCGACCCTAGATTCGGAACGATTGGACTCGGATTAGTGATACAGGCAGAACTGGCCAGGCGTCCAGCACCTCCGAATGGGTCGATGTCCATGATACGTGAGCCGTAGGTTGAGGCGACGTGGTGATGCAAACACGACGATCTCCATCTACGACACACATGGACGAGTGTATGCCACATGATATTCCGCGGATCGTCAATATTTTCATAAAAACTGAATATTTCCACGAGTACATCGTCGGGGAGCACGTCGATCGTCACCAGGCCTACATGGAACGGTCAGCGTTTGTTCAGGCCATCGTACGAACGGCATACGTCGATCTCGTGCTAGACCAGACTCCTGCTGAGAATGGCCGTCTATCATGAGACTTTCAGATGGGAAGTCACTCCAAGTCGACGAGCAGGGGGTGCAGGGCAATAACGACTGGACCAAGCCAGTGATTAACGAGGGGACTCGATGGAGAAGACGACTTTATGAGATTGGTAGTACTTCAGGAATGATGAGAGTGGATCTCGCTCGACGTACAGGAGAAAACTCATTGTAACGTCTGGGGACGAAGGACTGTCGAAAGTACCCGCAGGTGCGGGGAAGCAACCCTGTACCCGTCGAAGGGGCGGCACACAACGCCCAACAATATCAGCGCCGAAAGTACCGTGACATCGGGCGCCTACCCCAGATAATGGTAAGTAGAGGCTGTAATGCTATAATAGATACTCAAACAGAACATCAACCAAGCCCACCGACGTGGTCTCAATCAGCTAATAAACCCCAATCACGGACCAGCTATGCTTCCTCGTTGCCGTGCACCCGTCCACATCACAGACAGCTGGGGCCCGTATTTCAACTCATACTGCTGCTGTTCCGGGCCACCATTATTGCATCCCTGTAGCCGTCGAGCGCTGGTTGGTGCGACACTGGTATAACGATGTGAGCATGGAGAATGAGAGGAACATCTTGTCCCGGGACTCCGGGAGGCGCAGGGAGAAGCTTTCAAAGTCGATCCAGCAGTAGCACATCGGGACCACCTCAACTACCGGCACCGCTGCCACTCCGCCGCTCTCTCCCGTCGATCTCGCCTTCTGTAGGCGTGCTTGCAAGTGTGTGTTGCAGGTGTGCGATCTTCGCACTGGCGAGTTGGTGCGCCTATTTCGTGTGCCAGATTTTTCTTTAGGAGGTGGTTGATCCTCTCCGCCTGGTACGAGACATCAGAGCGAGAGAAGGATATGAGAGTAGGATACATGGCACCTTTTCATCTTTAGCTTCTTGGAGACGTGTTTTCGTTTGCGTGCTGCCCTCCGCGCCGCAGCGCGATTTCAGCTCGT
>WTXJ01000201.1:0-29406 GCA_022376545.1 Russula dissimulans | reverse complement strand
TGATATTGCATTTGCGGTCACAAGATGTCGCAATTTGCTGCGAACCCACTGAGGAACACCTCAACAGGGCACTATACATATGTCGCTACCTAGCTGGTACTGCTGACTATGCCCTAGTATATGACGGCTCTTCCAATGGTGGTTTGCATGCCTATGCTGACTCTGACTGGGCCTCTGACCCTATCACCCACAAATCCACTACCGGGTATTTGGTGAAGTTGGCTGGGACCATATTCTCGTGGAACTCACATGCACAAAAAACAATCGCATTGTCCTCCACTGAGGCTGAGTACATGTCCCTTGCGGACACCTCAAAGCAGCTCATCTGGTTTAAGAGCTTGCTATTAGAACTCGGCATTACTATTGGCCCATCCCACTATATGGTGACAATCAAGGATCCATATTTCTCGCCTCTAATCCTGTACAAGAAAAGCGCATCAAACATATTGATTTGCTACCACTTCATTCGAGAAGTTGTCAGGACCAAGCAGGTTGAGCTCTTCTTCATTGAAGGAGCTGAGAACATGCCGACTTATTCACTAAAAACCTGGGACGTATCAAATTCATTAAATTTAGAGAGCAGCTTGGACTAGAGTTCTACAACTCATCCACCTAATGTTTCTATCGCTTACATTACTACCGGGCATTTAGCGAGGGGAGTGACGAAATGGACTGGTTACATGCATTGTACCACGTACAGTAGTTAGTATGTCTCCTTATGAGACAATGGACTTCGGCACAGCATCCATATATGGTAATCCTAGTTTGAGCGATATTGTGGACGCCTTTACTCACCCCTTATTCCATATTGGACACATAGCCACCTAACATGTATATAAAGCACCTATGTAGAAGTGCAATACGTATCTCTCTACACCTCACTCATACTGCCTAAGTGTCTATCACACCAAGGTGAGTGCTTAAGCCTGTATGCTGTGCTAGTTGCTGCGCAACAGCAAGGATGATCAGCTTTGTATGATCTACATGGTGCGCGACTGCAAATGGGATAAATACTTCTTTGAGCCATTGTCAGTAGTTATCTGTGTCGGTCCATCCAGCCTCAGAGAAGTAGAGACTTCAGTAATAATCTAATCAGCAACTTCTGGAGATAGGAATGAGGCACAAATGTGCACCTTCCCCATTTGTCATCGCCCAGATTGCACAGGTCCAGTGTACTGCCTGATTGAAGACAGAACAATGGAGGGACAACGGCCCCAGCAGCAGATACCAATTCCAGAACAGTGACTAGCTCGAGATTATCGCTTTTCATGATGTATTTGGTCTGGAGCAGTTTTGGAAAGCAGTACTTCTTGCCATTGTTCTTCCTACCACCACCCATCTGTATCCCCTTCTCGTCCATGTTCCATATATGTTCTGGAGGAATGCCATCAAATTCAGCATGAAGCTTCTCTAGCTCATCAAAGTAGTCGTTTATGACAGCCGGGTTGAATTCTTAGCACGTTTGGGGTCAAGTGCTGATGGTTTGTCCAGGGATAGCTCTGGATGTCTGGCCAAGAAGCCTTCCAGCCATGATCTCCCAACCTGCTTGCCAGAGATGGTGGTTGCATGCACCCAGATAGCTATTTTAGAGGGTGGGTTTCCTTTCTCAGCTTCCTGAATCACCCATTCTACGGGAACAGTCTCCTGTTCTGGGGTGAGCAGTTGCCTTTTGGCAGCAGCAACGTGCCTGCATTGACAATGACCTTTGGCACGCTGAGTAAGAGTGGTTATCAGAAGCTACATGCACTTGTTAGATGACAAAACATAATTATTAGACTGGCTCACCCCTGATACTTTGGTGGCAGCCTGGAACGAGGCAAAGGTACCAGTGCGGATATCACTGATCATCTCCTGGATTCAATTCTCGTGCTTTGATTCCTTGTCTCATTGGTATCCAGACTTCCGTCGCAGAACAGGCATTGTTGATCAACAAAGTGTGATGCAACGCGACGAGCTAGACTAGGCTCTGTGTACACGCTAAAATCGACGCTAGTGCTACTGTATTGACATGATAGTACATTGTAAGTGTCTACTGCTAATTGCCATTTTCGGGCTTATTGACCACGGTGGCGCACGACACGCGACTTGCCATTTTGGTGAGAGCTTAGGAGCTCCGACACGGCATCAATCAGCCTTTTTTTTATTTTGCTACACAATGCACTTTTCATCAAAAAAACTATATGGACATGTAGATAGAGGGTACTATATACAGTGTACGAAGTTTCATGGCAGTTGGAGGAAAATTGAGCGAGTAATTTAAGGTGTTTCGTTGAGGGGGCTGTTTCGCTCAGGGTGCAGGGACAGTATGCTACTCCACCAGCCAGGGAACAGTGTCCACAAATTCAAGACATTTTTCTCGAGCCCTTGCAAATCACACTCCGTGAATGTTGGCCAATTCAAAAATGAAGCAAATAAGTATCGCCTTGGTTCCACAACTTGAAGCCTGGGAGCCTGGGAGCCTGAGTGTATCGGCAATATCACTGCCCTTCCCGCGAGCCCGCCGAGTGAGGAGTTTGAAGGTGCAGGTGTATGCTCATGTCAAAAAGACTGTGTTCTAGGGCGAGAAGGGTGGGGGGTCTCCCGCGAAAATCTTTGTCGAGGCCTCCCACGGGTTCCGAGTCTCCTCACTGGTTTCTATCGATTGGTACTTCTTCCATTGCTCTGACTTGTCTTCTCCACGGAAGTCCCACCGACTTACTAGGGAGGCGACAGAGCGCCAACGAACTGGAATTTGACAGCCGGCCATGGCTTGTCACCGTAAGTGGGAGCACCTCGACGAGTCAGACACCTGTCGCACCCACTGTTGCGAGGGCCCTTTGCCCATCGTTCTAACACAAACAAGTCTCTCTCTACTCCCAATAAATATATTCGCGGATGAGAATGGCCCGTTGCAATCATGAGCGACGAGCCCGAGAGGAGGGTAAGTCCACTGAATATTGCACGACCTGGAAGGTGCAATTTCGTCCTCGCCGCTTCAAAACCTTAGATAAAGTGGGCTCTGAGTTTACTAGTCCTAGATTGATGAGGAACCTTTTCTCATACGATTGAGGGGAAGCTAGTGTGCGTCCCTGGGAGGGATAGCCTTTCCTTGGGTGGGCGAAAGTGAGGAGAAGAAACAGACGTAATAGAGGTACGCCAGGTATCGGAAATGGTCATGCAACAGAAGGCGTGGACAATCTTTCCAAACATTTTCCCAGAAAGGCTGGGCAAGTTGGCCGCCTGAGTCCTTGGGTGAAATTGAGATGGTCAGGAGGTAGGAATAGGCTTTACCCACGAGTTCAAGTTCTGGGTGATGGGGAAGGAGGCGTAGCAAAAACCTGTGCGGGTCTTGGACGATTTGGTAGATTGTGGGTTGCGGTGACGAATGCAGAGAGCAGATAAGCCGAGAAGGTGGCCTGCAGTGCCTCGGTAGTGGGGAATTGATCGTCGAATCGAGAAGTAACGTTAATTGTCAAATTCATAAAGTGCCACTACATACTATCGTCATGGAGGTTCATCGGTGGGAGGAAAAAATGGTCCAACTTGAACCACGCTCTTGGAGCATAACTCATGACGGATGGGTCCAAAAACGGTTGACGTGGTAATGTGTGCTGTCTTCAAGGTGACTGGCTCGGTCAAGCCGGTAGGCGTGAGAGGAAAACCGTTTCGGGTCTATCCGTTCTCGACTTATGACCACTTCGTTACGCCCTCCACTCAGGACACCGCTCGGCGGCTGCGAGAAAAGGCAACACACCTGTTTTGTAAACGCGACAGACTCGACTCGGAGAAGGGATACATCCAGCCGTCAGGCTCTCGAATTATCGCGACTCACACTCCGTGAATATTGGCTCATTCATGCCAGTTGAAAATAGAGCTGCATCGCCACGGGTCTAGCAGGCGCACCATTATTGATGGGCACTTCCAAAACTCACCTCATCTTAGGCTTGTACGCATTGAGAAGTGCATATCGATCCTCATTCCCACCACCGTTTCCGAGTTCGAGGGCATAAAGGGTCGGAAGTTGAAAGTCTGAACCGATGAGTCCATTGGGCTGCAGCGCCGGAGTGTTTAAGGACTTCTACTCGAATGCCTCGGGTTCTCTGCACGCCCATTGCTCCTCAATAACTTCCAAATGTCTCAGGGTACCTCGCTCGATGAAGAGGAAGAGATTGGTCAAAGTATGTATGCCACTGCTCTCTCCTGTCTCTGTCAATCTCAACTACTCGCCAGGGGATCATTACCCTCCCCGCGGCCAGTCTCGGGTTAGATCACTGTCAAATCGGTCGTTTCTGGGAGACCGAGATAATGATGATGATGATTCAGGGGCACTCTTCTCCATGTATTCGAAGATGGCAGCTGCAGAGGACCTTTGCCCGAACGCTGGCAAAAGGATGCTGACAGCATCCTAGTTTTCGTGCGTTCTCACATCAGCTTCCACATCACGGCCCTTGTCAACACGAAGCCAATAGACAGGTTTGTTCTCTGCCACTATCGCCGCACTTCTTGGCGCAACCATCCCGGACCTAAAGGAAACCCTCAAGATACCTCCAAATTCAATCTCCAGAACATCAACAACGCTCTTATTAACCCTGGCTCGTCCTCCGAGACTCAACCACCGCCTTTTTCTGCACCAACGGAAGCAGTCATTGTCAATTTACTTTGGTTCTTGAGCTTGCTTATCAGTCTTTCTTGCGCTATTATGGCGACTGTTGTACAACAGTGGGCACGTCAGTACGTCAGGTACACTCAGCCGTCGCAACGTGGTCCAAAGACTCGGGCAAGGATCCGTGCCATGTTTTCTCACAGCGTGGATAAGTTGTCCATCAAGTGCATAGGTTCTTTGTTGCCCTGCTACCATCCTCTTCTTCATGATCGGCCTCCTCATCTTCCTCTTCAACCTTAATGTTGCTATCCTTACCTTCTCGCTTTTGCTATTTTTGTTTTCCTCTGGAGTATACGGATTCTTCACACTCCTACCACTCTTCCAGCACGACAGCCTGCTCTACACTCCTATTTCTGCATTTCCCGTTTGGCTGTTGGCTTCTCTTGTATGCCTCTTTCACATCGTCTTCCATCGTCATCATCGCTTCAACTGTACAGGGCGGGGTATTTTCGATTGGGCTTTCGAGGACGTTGGCAGCAAAGCGGATGCAACCGCTAAACAACGATCACCGGAGATCGACACCCATATCTTGGAATGGTCATGACGGTCTCTGAGTGATGACGACGCAGTGGAGAAGTACCTTCGAGCTATTCCCGACTTCTTTAGAGGCCCTTCCGCCAAGCGGGTGCCTTTCCCTGATGAAGCAAAAAACAAGCTCAAGGAGACGTTATGTGGATTCCTAGACCGCACGTTCAGTTCAAATACGGTCTCCGAGGATGTCAGAAATTCTCGTCTTATCGTTTGTCTGGATGCATCTCATGCGGCGCTTGGACGCAAGCAAACAAAGCGGATCCTCGGAAATATTCTCGAAGGGAAATGGCCAAAACTATTCCAGTCCGTTGGAATGGGACATTTGTTGATAAACTGGGACAATAACAGCGGTAGAAGGTATGAACTACTTATCCGAAGCGTCGTCTCCTGCGTAATTGCAAATACGCCGAAACATAATGACCGTCGGGTTGCGCTCGCTATGGACCAACTAGATATATCCGAGGATCGTCTTCGAGGCTACCTTTCCCTCCCTGACAGCGTCTCACTCGTCAGCTTCATCGACATTGCTCACCGGATTATCCGCGCCAGAGACTCCAGTCGGAATCTCCACCCGTTGCTGTCCAAATCTAACGCGCCAATGGAACTTCCTAATCTGCAGTGCGATTTCTGTGTATTATGGAACGCAGCTGTCCAGAAAGTAAAGGATGGTCGCAATGACCTGATTTTGATTCATATCCTCAAGAACTTCCGTCGTCCTTACGTGGCGTTACACGAAGGCACTGGCACATTTCCGAGGGCATTCTCTCCATCCACCGGCGGCGATGATATTGTTCAGGATTACCCGTCGTCGTGCGACATCCCGGATCATAATCGTTATCCGATGCCACAACCCCACGGTGACACCGCGAGAGACAATTCTCCCCCCATTGCTACCCACTCCCGCGCTCATGTTGTCCATCGTCATGGTGTTGCTTTGGCCCCAGAGACCATTCCTTTTCCCGCTCCCGGCATCCCCACATCACTCCCTGCCTATCTTGACCCCAGACCCTTGCCCACCCCTCCCTAACTGCGGTCGGTGCAAGCCAACAGGGCGTCGCCGCTTCTGGCGCCTTGTCTATGCCCATCCCCAACCTGTACTACATTTCTGGACAGGAGGCCATAAAAAGTCAGTGATCGTCTCTGACACTCCATCCCCATACACTGATACTCACTCTCAGCAACGATATGAGTCTCGCGGCGATGAAGGAGTTGTATTCATACCTTGCTGACGGGCAGGGCATAGCTGTTTGTATGCTCTTCATTTGAAACGTTCGTAGTAGTTTCGTGCGCAGGCAGTAGCACCGAACGTGTAGCTGGCCGATCGATTGATCGATGCTCGACTAGTTGAAGAAGGAAGACGCGGTCTTTCTCGTCCTCTTTACTTCATCTTTAAGGCTATGTTCCGTCCATATCTTCCTTTTTCCCTAGTTATTTGGTAGTGTCCTGTTTGATATATATCACCTCCGAATCACGTTGTGACATCCATCAGACACATGACAGAGAATTTTAGGGACTCGAGGACAGCTCTAGGATCAGGAAACCTACCACTTACTTTTTTGGACTTGTAGGAACTCGTACGAACTCGTGGAAGACACCTCCACATCCCCACCCACATCCACTCAGCATATTCGTCATCATTCATGAGTTCGGAATGGGATCATCATCGAACCCGTGCATAGCATTTCCCATGCGAGCTAACGCCACGTCATCGCTGTGGATGGGGCGTGTGCGTATTCATTTAGTCTGGCTTTAACGACATCTAGTCGGTCATTGTTTCCGGGTGCATTTCACGGCTTCTCCTGAAAGCTATCCTCAGTGACAGGCACTCCCGGGCTGCTGGCATAGGAGGATGCCAGTGGCCCAGAGTCGTCTCTGCCATTGCGCTTCGATCAGCGGCCATCCAAATCAAAATCCGTGTCCTGTGCGAGGTGGTGCCCAGATGTAGCCTTCTTGCCGGCCTTGTGTGCCTTTCGTGGCTCGTGCTCCCCTTGTTCGGCTGGAGTCGTTTTGAGGCGCAGTCCTTTCGGCATTGTACTCTCAATAAACTTATTCCCGGATGAGAATGTAATCATGAGCGACGCGAGCAGGGTAAGTCCACTGAAGGTTGCACAACCTGGACTGCGCAAAATTTTGCCCTCGCCACTTAGAGCAGCAGGGCTCTGGAGCTTACCAGCGTTGCTCACACGATCAAAGGGAAGCCAGTGTGCGTTCCTAGGAGGGTTGGCCTTTTCTTGGGTAGACGAAAGAGATGAACAGAATTAGATGTAGCAGAGGGCATCAAAATGACCATGCGGCAGAAAGCGTGGATAGCCTTTCCAGAAAGCCTGGGCACCGCCTGGGCGAAACTGAGATGGCCAGGAGGTAGGAACAAGCTTTGCCCACGAGTTCAAGTTCTGGGTGATGTGGAAGGAGGCGTAGTGAAAACCTGTGCGAACCTTGACTATTTGGTAGATTATGGGAAAAAGCCTTGGCAGATCGAATGAAGGAGTAACGTTACTTGTCAGTTCATCCGGCGCTACTCCTACAACAGTAGTCACGGAATTTCATTATTTGAAATTCCATTGGGTGAAAAAAAAACAGTCCAACGTGAACTAGGCGTTTGGAGCATATCTTATGACGGATGAGTCCAAAAACAGTAAGCGTGGTAGTTGTGCTCTGTCCTCAATGTACAGTACAGTACTCTGTGTTGGATGATTATGATGTTTTTGACGACCCATGAATTATGGTTCAGTCACGCCGGTCATGGGTGTCGTTTCGGGTCTATCCGTCGAGTCAATTTGCAAATCTCGACACATCATGACACCTACCACTTCATTTACGCCCTGCCCTCGAGACACCGCTCGGCGGCCGCGAGAAAGCCAACCTCCTGTTTTATAAACACGCAGTTACACGCTCTTGCTTTGAAACACCGATCGTTTGTCTGCCCTGCTCTTGACAGAAGGAATGAACTCGGCCAAGAAAGGATACATTCACGTTCGTTGCAACGTACAGCTCAACGTGTGTTGACGCTGACGCTACTTATTAGCAGGATGACATGTGATCAGAGCGTCTGGTGACTCTGACATCGGCTCGAGTTAGTCATTCCAGACAACTCGTAGAATTGTGCCAGACACTCTAGCAATTCCAGCAGGTCCAATAACTACAATCTGGCTGCTGCCAATGTAACCTCCACTGTCGGCATACTCTAGTTGCCAAGGTAGCCACCTGCAATACTACTACTAAAGCTAGTACCCCAGCTATCGACGTCGACCAAGGACAGCACCATCCCGATCTGCATTCCAGCGATGTGATTATGTGACTGAGGACCCTCCGTCAAAGGAATTGAACGCAGCTATTTCACGAACCCAGCACGCGTGAGGGTGCTTCCCAGACACACGAGGCCGATCGTAGTTCAATCAGAGTAATCTCGCTGTAGGGCCAATCGTGGTGGTGACATCTCCGTGCTTCTAGCGAGCCCACTAGCTGAGGATTTGACAGATACGTTGTCATTCTCATTCCCAAGTCCGTGTTCTAGAGGAAGGTCGGACGTTGAAAGTCTGCCGTGAGGGCTCAACGAGGCTATAGTAGCCGATTTGGACGGTTCGCCAAAGCCTCCTTTCTCTACCTACGACCCCAGATTGCATCAAAGTTCATATCGATCCTCATTCCTACCCTCGTTTCCGAGCTCGAAGGCGTAAGACGTCGGAAGTCGAAAGTCTGGCACGATGAGTCCATTAACCTGCGGCGCCGGAGTGCTTAAAGACGTCTACTCGAATACCCCGGGCTCTCTCCACACCCCTTGCTCCCCAAGAACTTCCAAATGTCTCGGGATAGGAAGTCAGATATAGAGAATAGGAGTGATTCAAGTATGTATACCGCCGCTCTGCCCTGTCTTTGTTGATATCAACTACTTGCCCCTAGAGAGCCTTCCCCGCGGCAAGCCGGGAGACCCAGACTATGATGATGACTCAGGGGCCCTCTTCTCCATGTATTCGAAGATGGCAGCTGAAGAGGACGTTCAGTTGGCCGAACGCTGGCAAAAGGATGCTGACAGCATCCTAGTCTTTGTGAGTCCTCGCATTAGCTTCTACACCACGGCCTGTGTCAACACGAAGCCAATAGACCGGGTTATTTTCTGCCGCTGTCACTGCACTGCTTGCCGTAACCATCCCCGACGTCAGGTCAAACCCTCAAGATACCACCAATTTCTATCTCCAGCAAATCAGCAATGCTTCGGCTAAGCCTTCCCCCCCGTCCCCTGGGGATCAGCCGCCACCCTTTTCTGCACCAACATTATCAGTCGTTGTCAATTTACTCTCGTTCTTGAGCTTGTTTATCAGTCTTTCCTGTGCTGTCTTGGCGACCGTTGTACAACAGTGGGCACGCCAGTACGTCAGGTACACTCAGCCGTCGCAACGCAGTCCAAAGACTCGGGCGAGGATCCGTGCCATGTTTTCTTACAGCGTGGATAGGTTGTTCATCAAGTGCATAAGTTCTTTGTTACCCTGCTATCTAAATCTCGCCATCTTCTTCTTCATGATCGGCCTCCTCGTCTTCATCTACAACATTAACCACGTTATGTTTATCTTCATGATTTTACTGTTCCTGTGGTCCATTGGGGTATACGGATTCTTCACATTCCTACCACTCTTCCAGCCCGACAGCCTGCTCTACACGCCCATTTCTACACTTCCCATTTCGCTGGTGGCTGTCTTTGTATGCCTCTTTCACATCCTCCTCCGTCGTCGCTTCAAATATTCGGGCTGGGGTATTTTCGATTGGGCCTTCGAGGAGGTGGGCGGAAAAGTGGAAGCAATCGCTAAACGACGATCACTGGAGATTGACACCCATGTGTTGGAATGGTCATTACGCTCGCTGACTGATGACGACGCAGTGGAGGAGTTCCTTCGAGCTATTCCCGACTTCTTTAGAGACCCGTCCTCCCAGCTGGTTTCTCTCTCCGGTGGGACAGAAAACAAGCTCAAGCAGACGTTACGTGGGTTCCTAGACCGCACGTTCAGTTCAAATTCGGTCTCCGAGGATGTCATAAATTCTCGTCTTATCGTTTGTCTGGATGCATCTCACGCGGCACTTGGACGTGACGAAACTTTGCGAATCCTCGACAATATTCGCAAAGGGAAATGGCCGAGACTACTCCACTCCGTTGAACTGGGAGATTCGTTGATAAGCTGGGGCAATGACACTGATGAAAGCTACGGGCCACAAATACGAAGCGTCGTCTCCGCCATTACGGCCCCACCCACTTCCGACATTCCGACATTCCTCCCTGCCCACCGCACAGCCTTGCCCACCCCTCCCTAGGATGATTTCTGGACGAGACCATTTAATAATATAAAGAGTCAGTGATCGTCTTTGACACTCCATCGCCATACACTGATACCCACTCTTAGCAAGGATATGAGTACCGCTGTCAGGTGAGCGTGTGCGTTGGGCTCGAAACGGACCGAATCGTCGGAGCCTCCATACGCCGGAGCGCCCAAGCTCCTCATTCCGAGACCTGCCCCGACGCACTGCCACCCTGACACCGCGCCCCAATGTGACCATCTTTTCGGATCCGCTGTATCATTTCATTTTTCTGCATCTTCTACCTACCTCGAGAGGTATAACTTGATGTTATGCTACCCCCTCGTCCCCGTGTTTAGTATCGCTGACTCATTCTTCTCTTACGTATGGTTTCATGAGACTTTCCCCTATCAGTCCTTGGCCCGATGAGACGTTTTTACTGTTTGGATTGAAGTCCCGGTGTACTTTAGCTTCGATCACTATGTTCTCCTCGTCATCTCCTGTACCCCTTCTTCTTCGGTGTCGCTCGTGTCTTTACTCGTTAGGAGTGTGCTTGTGTATTTAAATGTGAATGACCTCTGTTCGAGTCGGGCTCGTTTATCGCTCTTTGCCCACGTATGTCTTCATCTGACCACCTTTCCCTCGTTTCCTCGAACTCGCTCGCGCGGTAGTCTCGTTCCGGGACCGTTGTCGGAGACTAAATCGGAAGTCGAAAAATTGGCGTGACGAGACTAAGTTACTCGCCCGCTACCGACCCGCTGCACTGCGACAACGTTCATACCTTGCCGACGGACCAACTTGAAGCATAGGAGTTTGTAAGCTCTTCATTAGAAACGTCCGCAGTTGTAAGCGGTGCAGGCCGTAGTAGCGACTTGTCGCTAATAGATCAATCGATGCTCGACTAATTGAAGAGGGGGAGACGCGACGCGACTGGTTGTTCTCATCTTCTCCTTTACTTTATCAGTTGTGACATCCATTCGACACATGATGGAGAAAGTTTGGAACCTGTGGACTGTTGCAATTCGAGGACAGCTACTGGTTTGTACCTTCTCGAACGCCCTTCGTACATAAAGTCGAGGCCATGTCCGTATTAAGGACTCGAATACTCTTCTCTTGACAAGGCCAATATTAGGTGGAGCGAGATAGTTTATTATTTTGCGTGAGGAACACACAAATCGGGCGGCGATTGGACGATCTTTCCGATTTTGATTTGGAGACGGGCAGCGAATTGGACCGACATGGATTGGTGCCCCTGTCCACAGTCGCGTTCCATCCACTGTGTATTCCATGGTGTCTTGCCAGTGTGTTGGACTCAGTTAATTACAGATACCAGTTCAAGAACAAAACATGTGATGTAGTAGCTCAAGGAGGACGCGGGGTATACTACTAGTACTAATACGTGAAGGTTCGCATAGGAAATGTATTACCGCGAAGTTCCAGCAACGCCAGCTGCGCATGCAACGAGAAGCACCCTGTCAGCATATTTTTCCTGTTTTGCGCCGTCTTCCACGAGCTGAACTATTCTTACTAGTTTCGTTCTGCATGGCCTGGCCTGGGTGAAGGTGATTGGGATGAATGGGGAATGGGGAATTGGAGTACTTTCTGGTGACGCTCAGGCCTGGGAGAATAGGACGCGCGGGTTGATATGTCCGACAACTCAACAGATACTGAGACGCATGTCTGCAGCACATACTATAGCAACAGACGTATGGTCGCGAATGTCATGCTATATTCACAGGCGCATGCATTGGCAGTGGGCCATGTTAGCTCAGGCCAGACTCAGGCAGATTGAGTGACAGTCCCTCGGCACGGCGTAACATGGCGGGCCTTGGGACTTTCTGTACAACGCCGGAGATCAATCGCTAGCCAAAGAGGCGCCATCACAGTCACATGATGGGGCACGCCGGTGCACATCCTTCCTATAAAAGGGGCCGGCGATCTATTTGGAGGGGCAGCTCCTGTTGACATGTTGTCTGTCAACCGCCACACATACATGCAGGAATGGAAGAAGAATGTACCTCGAGGGCGTTGTGGAATAGGGGAAGGGCAAAAGGACGCATGCGGGAGGTATTCACAGCCAACAAGAGCCCGTGGAAATAACACTGCATCGGGTTTAAAACGGCTGTTGTCGTCTGTCGAAGGGAAGTGAGAATTGGGACTGCAGCTTGACTTGCAATGCCCCCACGACCGAAGGTGTTCCCGCCCAGTTCGTACAATACGATCAGTCGAGGGTCACGGACGTTCATTTTGAATTTGAAACTCCGCTAGGCTACTGTAGTTTGTTTGCGGCCGGCTGTAATACGATGAACATAGAAGGGTATATTCATGGTCAGCCATTTCACATTCCATTCCATATTGACGGGATTTGCTTCAAACAGAGTTTGTCGCTTTCATCCTTGAGTTTCCCACTTGATGACTCGGAGGTGTCGGAGCGGAGGGCAGGATACAGTATAGGTCCTCACGCACCCCATGCATTCATGCACCATGTCTGCGCGCGTGTTCTACCATGAAACGGTCGGAAGTTCAAAGTTTTCCTCAAGGATTCAACGTTGAAGCCTCGAGGTAAATTCGACGTTCAACTAGGGATCTCCAGTGCTACCCTTGCCTTTACCCCCTCGACACCGCCGCTCTGACGGGTTAGCCACCAAATTAGTCAGAGTTTTGTCCGACTCACTCCCAGAACACTGAACACCACGCCCCGATGACTATTCCCCCCTCCCCCAACAGTTCGACCCACACGCACCTGTCGACGACACCTCATGTGGAGGAGGCCCTGTCGTCGTGCCAAGTAGTTGACAGCTCCAGTGCATTTGCGAGTCATTGCAGGACCCACGCAGCTTTGCGTCTGTCCCCCCTCCTCAGCAACAGCAGCCGCGTCCCAGCCAACCAATCAACCACTCGCTGCCACAGCAGCCATCGCACCAGCGCGTTCGCACATCCCCACACAACTGCCCGTGTCATCAGCATGAATAACGGGCATGGCCTCGAGGGTGTCATGCATGTGTTGCTCGATGCAGCAGTTTCTCCAGGTCGGTAGCGCTGCATCGCTGGGCGTACCCACATGCCTCAAAGATAGGATTCGTGGCTACCCGGCCAATGCTCCCAGGACCAGCTACCCGCTCGAGAACGCATGACAGGCTCCAACCCCGCCGCGGTGCCTGAACTATGCGTGTCGTGAGTGTAAGACGGAACGTCCACCCGATCTTGTCAAGACCGCTACGAGTTGGGCTGACCGAGGTCCAGGCGGTGAAACCCATGCCCCACATCCATTTGCTCAATCTCGCGATTGGGAGCGCGCTTCCCTTCCACACCCACAAGCTGATGCAGCGCTATGCAAATGGCTTCAATCTTCCTCCCAATTTCATCCACATATGGGTTTTTCCTCGTCGAATCATCTATTGCCTCCTCTCTATTGTATCCACTGTTGCAGACAGCCTCACATCAGACTAGTTTGGCCTCGGGAAGCCCGCGTCCGTGGACGAAGAGCATTCTGGAGTTTGACCGAACTCAAGTGGGGCGAGTTTGAGGAGATGGACTTCGGAAGCTTGCATCCGAGTAAGAAGAAACTCCAGTTTGACCTCACCGAAGGCGCAGGAAAGGTGGGTCGCGCCTCCGCATTATCAGTGACCTTCTTACTCACCATTCCTCGTTGCAGACCTGAGCTATAAACGCACGACGCCGACCCGGACCAACTTCTCATCCAGAGGCTTCAGTCGCATGGACGCACCGCTCAGTGCGGCCCTCCAAGTTAGCGCCCCCTTCATGAACTCACTACTCTTGTCTTCGCTAGAGAAATTACGCGCAAATGAAAAAAAACGCAGAACTCTCTTGCGCAATTTGGTTAGGAGAGGCTATCATCGAAGAAGCCTTCATGGACGGACACCGAACGGGAAGAGGCTGATCGGGAATGCGATTGAGCTCTGGTGAGCGATTACCATCGCCGCATCAATGACTTCTACAGATTGAGTTCCAATTGCTCCCGCTTACCAGATCGACTGTTTCTGGCGGCGCGGACCCACGCACACTTTCACCACCTATCTCCTTTTCGACGAGTATATGCTGTTCGAACACCGCCAGCAGATCTCTGCGGGCATCCTAAACAAGAGAACTCTATCAAGTCGTGGACAATGACTGTGTCGACGTCATTGTGAACGTCCGAGTCATTGGTCTTCTTAGATACCTCGGTTACTCAGGTATATAGATCAATGTTATTGCGATCTCTTTATTTACTTTCCCTTGTCACTTCGGACTACTCTCAACTAGCTGTTTTGTTCTAGCAAGGAGTGTGCTGGTAATGATCGATCAACGGAGCAAAGCAAACTTGAATTGTATGGCCGGAACTTGATCATGAACATGTTCAGCAGAAGGACGCCGGTAATTGGTGTTTGCTTGTCACGGTTAGCGGGAGCACCTCGAGGAGTCGGACACCTCCGAGTCAGGTTGTCGCCACCACTCTTGCGAGTGCCCCGGGCCTTTGCCTATCGTTCTAACATAAACAGGTCTTTTTCTACTCACAATTCGCGGATGAGGACGGTCCATTGCAATTATGAGCGACGGGCGGAGGGTAAGACCTGAATGGTGCGATTTCGCCCTTGCAGCTTCGAAACCTTAGATAAGATAAAGAGGGTTCTGAACTTTACTATGCTTAGATCGAGGGGGACCCTTTTCAGACAGGATCGGCCCCGTGACTCGAGGGGTGTTCCAGCCTTTTCTGGAGTGGGCGAAAAGAGAGGTACAGAAATAGGTATAACAGAGGTACGCCAGGTATAAAAGACAGAAGGCATACAGTACAGTAGGCAGTTTTCCCAGAGTGCTTGGGCGTGTTGCGCGCCTAGATCAGGGGTGAAATGGAGATGATCAGGAGGTAGGAACAGGAACAAGGATGCTTTGTCACGAGTTCAAGTTGACTCGGCCTTCTGGGTGATGGGGAAGCTATTTGACTCTTGGAATTTTGGTAGACTGTGGAATGTGGAGCATCAGCAAAACATCCATTAGCTTGTTTACTTGTCAACTTGTACAAGTAGACAAGTATACAAGTGAACAAGCTGTAGTACCCAATTTTCACATTTCAGTCATTTGTACAGCTTTTTGTCCTACTTGTTGCACTTGTCAACTTGTGACCATAAGATGGTAAATGCACTTGTGGCCAATTCTAGGTTACTTGTGACCCAAGTTGTTGGCTTTTCCACTGGCACTTGTACAAGTTTGTACAAGTTTGTGGCAGGTTTCCTGATGAGACGAACTGAACGTAGAGAGCAGAGAAGGCGAGAAAGTGGCCCATGTCTCTGTAGGGAGTCGATTGGCATATAGGTTGTGGTTCTACTTTATGCCACTACAGTGCAAATCGGCAACTTCCATCCCCTCCGTGGGAACTTAAATATTGAGCGCCCGGCCAAGCGGGGGAAAATATGCCAAATCTGCAATTTTCAGATTTTGGGCACCTATTTCAATTTTTGGTCCCAATTTACCCATGTAAAACTGCTCAAAATGCGATTAAAATAATATAAAATCAAAAGTTTGATATTTCCAATGGGCACATGGGAGCACAGACATGAGCACTGAGTCCAAGCGACAACATGTAAGTCGTGAGGCGGCGCTGAGATAAGCGGCGAGATGGGCCGGTCCGGGATGAGCCGGGATAAGCGTATGAGGTTGAGCAGGGGGAGAAGTGCGAACGTGAACATGATTTTGGGCTCCTAGAGAGCCAATATTTATGCTAATTGTACAGTATACATCCGATACGATATCATTAAGCTACTTTAAAATAACTGAGACACTTTTTGTAAGCTATACAAGACATTTTATCTGTGCTACTGAATCTTGGGCTTACTTCGGGCTACTCGTGTCTGGTTTCCAGCGCTGCCCAAACTTCGTAATATTACAGTAGGATCAAATAATAATCACACGAGACTAAAGAAACGAAACAGGAGATGTCCCGTGAAGGACACGGAGGCTTGGGGTGTTCCATATTGCTGTGGTACTCCCCCTCAGCCTCGGGCGGTGCCAATTCTGCCATGAAAGTTGAGATCTATGGAGGTATATTTATGCCTATCAGTGTGTGTACCTGTCTTCTTCTTGTGCGTATGTAATTGGGTAGACAACACGATTTCCAGAAAAGGACTGAACGCGCATCAGAGTGCTTTGCAAATAAGCAATACAAGTCTCATGGGAGGGTCATCCTCTCAATTGATATTATT
Organism: Russula dissimulans; assembly: GCA_022376545.1. NCBI lineage: Eukaryota > Fungi > Basidiomycota > Agaricomycetes > Russulales > Russulaceae > Russula > Russula dissimulans. The sequence goes on along the minus strand of WTXJ01000201.1, from coordinate 12,753 downwards.
GTTTGTATTGATTCTAAGGACATCCAAAAGCCTTGCTAGGCCTCATTTTCGATGTTTTCACAGTTGTACAGTAGTTCTAAGCGTAGGAAAGTGTATATTAAGGTGTGGGAAAAGTGTGAATTTCAAATTGTTTCATTTCATGGTGCTCAAACCGAGGTGCCGAAAAGGTTTGGAAAATATATTGAACAAGCTTCATTCTAGCTATCAACGCAATCACGACATAATTGTTTTCATGAGAAATAGTCATGTTTTGAGGGAGCAGTAACCAAAACAAAACTCGCGCGGTTGAGGGGTCGGAAATTACCACTTTGCACTGTAGTACTATGACACTACTAGAGGACGGCCGTGCTGCGCACGGGCCGTCATCTAGGTTAGTAAGCGAGATTTGTCGGAACACGGGCAGCAGAGAAAACAATGTCATATGACGAAGGACAATATCACATGTGGGAAGACAATACAAAGTCAGACATGTGTATGATGCAATGAAGCGAGCCAGGGTTTGTGATTACTTCTGGGGCGTTTGAAGGTGGTCGGAGGGGATGAAAGAACTCATATTCACAAAGGGAGGAAAAATACAAAAGTAAAAGTACGCGAATAGTTCAAGCTCCTCAAGCTTGTTTTGATTGCCGCATGGATGAGTCGGTGTTGGAAGTAGGAGAGGATGAATCTGAGGGAGTGAGGGAAGGGGTGGGATTTGTGACGGACGGGAAGTTGTATCGGAACCGAGAGGATTGCAAAGTCGATGACTGGGACGACGCTGCGAAAGTGTGAGCGGTTGCAAATTTGGTTGATGTGAGATAGATGCCGTGAGTGACAGCAGGTGCAAGGAAGGACGATTTTTGCAGAAAGCTAATGTTGTTGATGGTGACGTGGAAAAGCAATGGATGCTCTTCGTTTGGGTGAAACTCGACGTGGTGCAGAAAGCCTTTGACTGCGACGTTAGTGTTGTTCGACGGGACAGGTTTTTTGTTTTTGTATTTCAAGTCGGTGAAATGAGCACGGAAAGGCAGGGTTGAAAGGTGGAGGCGGTCTTTGAAAAAGGACTGGTTTGTCACAATTGAATGCAGAGCCAGAGAAGGAGACAAAGGGAGGACAACACATGACGGTTTCGGAGCAGGGAATTAGCTGATGGAATTTAATGTAAGGCGGGAAAGTGGAGGAAAAGAGATTAAGGGACGAACATGAACGATAACACCGCAGATGTGAGTTTTGTTTTTTTGTGATTCGGAGTCGTTGCTTCGAATTGGGACGTCGGTTGAATTGTAAGATAGGGTTGAGTCCTGTGAATTAACGGATGGTGTAGCTTGTGAGACCTACGAACGTTCGAAAGCACAAACTTTAAGATGTCATTGTTAATGAGAAATGACGATCATCAGTGTCGGTCGTGTTTGAGGACACGGAGGAGTGTTGGGGAGGCAGAGTGGGGATGATTCTTGCAACCTAAGAACGGATGAGGAAGTAGAATAGCAAGTTGATGAGGAAAGACAGGCATGGATCCATGCTACGAAGTGGTCGATAGGCTCAAACACGATGTTGTCGACGTTGAAGAAGCGAAATTGGCCTTTGAGTATTTCGTCGTTTGAAATCCATATCTGACCTCAACGATTAAGTTTTTAAGGACAGCAGGTGGTTCGAGGAGAGGATCTAATCGTATTCGGCCATGGTAACAACATTGTGCGAATCTATGCAGGGTGGGGTTCGCTTTTGTCTGTTCTGCTAGCCAATGCTGAGCATGACAATATGCACATAGAACGTTCATTTGACCAAACGATAACGATTCGACAGGATCCGCGTATGCTGTGCGAGCAATAGGCACTGTTATGACTTCAAAAGTTAATTAGAGAGCTTGAGGATGGGAGAGGGATGAACCGTGTGTACGTGAAGGAAATGGAATCCGACTGTTCTGTTCTCTCTGGCGACGCTGTCGCCGCGCAATATGTCGCGCGACATGCAGATCAATTGGATTAGATAGAGAGTTTACGAATGCGACGTCGCGATCGAAAAGCACGAACAGGGGCGCAACTCCCGGCATCACACAGAGACAATCCGATAGTTCGAACTCCACACCCGCCTTCACTTAGAGACAATCCGAACGATCGATAAAGAACCAAATCAAAATCAGTCAGATCGTCCAATCGATTTCGCTCTCCAAATCAAAATCGGTAAGATCGTCCAATCACGTCTCCGATTTATGTACCTCACGCCATTTATATTAGATACTAAGTGGGGTAAGCTAGATAGATCACCTGATGTTATTACATAATCTGCCGTTGCCAGCTCACCGTGTCGAGACAGTCGAGGGACTCGGAGCGTGTGCACAAAAACACGATGGGACAACAATCGAAACAATCACATTTCTCATCGCTTTTGCTTGGCACACCATTCTATCAAGAAACTATGCAGAGCAGGGGAACACCTGCCGCCCAAAACCTTCCGAGTGGGACTCGGAACTGCATGAACCATCCGAGTCGGTGTGAGCGTCAGTTGTCGGGCCACTGGCATGCCGGCCCCCTCCTGTTCGCTTCGCCGCTCAGTTCTGACAAGGCGATCGCTGTCATCGACGGGAGCGGCGTGCTCGCGGATCCGGCCGGCATCAATAGGGAGGAACTCGTACGTTTGGCCAAGCTGCAGGTCCCCGTTGAGCACTTCGACAACTCGAAGTTGAGCAAGGACGGATACCTCGTACGCATTGAGGATCAAGACGTCAAGCTGCCGTGTATGTCTAGCTGTGACCAGTCATGGGTCGTTAATGATGCCTTTTGCTTTTCACAGCCGTGAGGTCGTTCTGGATGGCACGGACTTCCACGATGCGGCGCACTTGCGTTTCGAGGCAGATCTATTTGTCCCTTGCAGAGGACGGTGAGCGAGACGCCTGGTTTTTGGCATTCTCCAAGTGCTTATCACGTCAATTTCATATAGACCTGAAACTGTAACTATATCGAACGTGGCGATGCTTGTCGACTCGGAGGGCAAGCCCTACTTCAAGTACATCGTAGAAGGGGCGAACCTTTTCTTCACGGAACAGGTGCGACTCTGACTCTACTTGGAGAAGCGCAAGGTCGTTCTGTTCAAGGACCCCAGTGCAAATAAAGGTTCGTTACTTTGCTGCTGGCTGTTTGAGGCATGTCCGATCTGAACGACAAGATAACATCGTACAAAACAAGCGGCGTGACGATCGCTTCGATCATAAAACCTGGGATGTTTTCAAATGGGCCTTCGGGGACGTAGGTAGGAAAGCGGAGGAAGTCGCCACGAAACGGTCATTGGGGATCGATGCCAAGATCTTCGAGCGGACATTAGACTCTGTCCGTGAAGACGACACAGTGGAGAGCCTCTTTCAGGCTATTTCAGGCCTTTTCAATTCAACATGGGTAGATATTCTCCCGACCGTTCTACCCGTTCGAATAAAGGACAAGTTCAAACGGGTATTGAACGAATTCACTGATCGCACGATGTGTTCAAATGTGGTCACCGAGCATGTTAGAAGTTCGCGCCTCATCGTCTGCCTCGACGCCTCTCAAACGGTAGTTGGATCCGAAGAATCCTCGCAGATCCTCGACAACATTTTTAGTGGGAAATGGCATACTCTATTCCAATCCACTGAAACAGGACATTCTCTGATGAACTGGGGCAGTAGGTGCGATGAAAGGAATCGACTATATATACGGAGCATCGTCTCTTGCATCATTGCAACCGCGCAGAAACACAATGACCATTGGACTGCACTTGTGGTGGATCAACTTGGGATATAGGAAGATAACATTCGACAATACCTTTCCCATGGGGCAGTATGTTACTGGCTGACTTTATCAACATTGCTCGCAGGATCGTCTATCCTCGTTCCCCTGATTTGAATTTCCCTCGGTCACATTCAAAGTGTAATGTATCGACTACTCTCCCTGATCTGCGACACGAGTTCTATGCTTTATGGAACGAAATTGTCCAGAAAGCTAAGAACAGCAATGACCGTATTTCTGTTCTTCTCCTCAAGAACTTCCGTCATGGTTATGTCCGATTACACGAGGGCATAGGTGTTCCCTCGACGGCATCCTCTGCCTCCAGCGCTGACGGATATGTCGAGGATCTGTTGTTGTCGTATCCATCGTGCAACATTGCCAGTCATTCTCCAGATCAGGCGCCACAAGATATCGACGAGGCAGCCGGAGACGTTTCTGGCGCCACTGCTACCAATCCAGGCACAAACTCTCAGTTTATCCCATCCATAATACTGCCCCGGCCACGAGGATCCATCCATTTACCCTCCTCGTCACACCGTCGTCTCTCTCCGCCCTTCCTAACAGCCAGCCCTTTCCAACTCCACTGAACGTCCCTATGATCGACGCAAGACAAGGGAGCGCTGACATCTCTTTTGCCTCTCTCGCCTATCACAACCCTACTTTTGATCGTAGCGATGGGGCTCCCTCCCAACATAAAGAGTCGGTGACGCTTTCATGTAATGTCTATGACTTTCCCCACATACTGATATATGCTGTTAGCGGTGACGTCAGCAGCTGAATTCAATTCGCCAACCTTTCAAGAACTACCTCAAGGGGCCTAGGGTGGAGGTACATGGAGACGATCTCTATCGCCCATCAACCAGAATGTTATCGACTCGCAGGATGTGCATGTAATTTATTAGCCAGAGTTTAAGTGAATGAAAGAATGGACATCCTGAATGAATGAGATATCAGGCATTCTCGGGCGACTGAGTCCTATCAGTCCCCAGATCAATGAGGAACTGTTTCTCACACGATCGAAGGAAGGCCAGTGTGCGTTCCTGGAGGGTTAGCCTTTCTTGGGAAGGCGAAAGAGACGAACAGAATTAGATGTAGCGGAGGTACAGTATGCCAGGTATCAGAAATGGTGATGCGACAGAAAGCCTGGGCACGTTGGCGGCCTGGATCCTTGGGTGAAATTGAGATGGTCAGGAGGTACAGTAGGAACAGGCATTGCTCACGAGTTCAAGTTCTGAGTGATGGAAGGAGGCGTAGCCGCGTAGTAAAAACTTGTGCGAATGTTGACTATTTGGTACTAGATTGTGGAATGCGAAGACGGATGCAGAGGGCAGAGAAGTTGATCGAATGGAGTTGTCATCCTACTATAGTCACGGAATTTGATTGGTGGGAAAAAGAAACTTCAACTTGAACTACGCTTTTAGAGCATATCTTATGACGGGTGGGTCCAACACTCAGAGTGGTAGTTGTGCTCTGTCTTCAGTTCCATGTACAGCACTCTGTGTTGAACGACTGATTTTTTTAATGACCGTGAAGTCACGCCGTTTAGGCGTGTCGTTTCGGGTCTATCCGTGGCGTTGAGTTAATTTCCAAATCTTGACTAGACTAACCTTAGTACACTGATAAGACATTACCACTTCATTTACGCCCTGCCCTCGACACACTGCTCGGCGGCTAGGAGAAAAGGCAACACGCTGTTTTATGTACTATACGCTCTTGCTTTTAAACACCAATTGTTTTACTGCCCTGCTCTTGACAGAACGAATGAACTTGACCAAGAAAGGAGACATTCATGTTCGTTGCACCGTACATCTCGATGTGTTGACACTGACGCTACTCATCAGCAAGATGACATGTGACTAGAGCGTCTGGTAACTCTGACACTACAGTACTAGGGCGACCGGAGTTAGTCATGGCCAGGCAACTCGTGCAATTGTGCCAGACACTCTAGCGATTCCAGCAAGTGCAATCTGGCTGCTGCCATATACTAACCTTGTCCACTGCCAGCATACTCTAGTTGCTAGGTGGCTACTTACAATATTACTACTAATGCTACCCCGGCTATCAACGTCGACCAGTGCCAGCATCATCCCGATCCGCATTCCAGGGATGTGGTTTGATGACTGACAGTGCTCTGTCTAAGGAATCGAACGCAGCTATTTCACCAACCCAGCACGCACGAGGGCGCTTCCCAGACACATGAGGCCGATCGTAGTTCAATCAAAGCAGTCTCGTTGCAAGGCCAATCATGGTGGTGACATCTCCCATGCTCCTAGCGAGCTCACGAGTTGAGGTGCTGAAAGGTACGTTTTATTCTCATTCATCAGCAATGGCCTCTTAACCTACTATATATATATATATATATATATGTAGGCTACGTACTGTAGACTTTTTAGGCATCGCTTAGACTCGCTTAGGCCGCAAGGCCAGTCCCCCTTCCTGATGAATTCCCAATTCCGTGTTCTAGAGGAATGTCGGACGTTGAAAGTCTGCCTCGAGGACTCAATGAGGTTTCGACGATTCGTCGAAGCTTCCTTTCGCTCCCTACGATTACATTGGAGTTCATATCGATCCTCATTACCTCCGTTTCCGAGTTCGAGGGCGTAAAGGGTCGGAAGTCGAAAGCCTGGTACGATGAGTCCGTTAGCCTGCGGCGCCGGAATTGCTTAAAGACTTCTACTCTAATACCCGGGGCTCTCCCACCACCACTTGCCCCTCAATAACTCCCAAATGTCTCAGGATAAGCAGTTCGATATAGAGGGTCGGACTGGTCAAGGTATGTATACCGCCCCTGTCCTGTCTCTGTCAATCTCAACCACTTCCCCCTACATAACCGCCGTCCCCGCGGCAACTCAGGAGACCCAGATTATGATGATGAGTCAGGGGCCCTCTTCTCCATGTATTCGATGATGGCCGCTGCGGAGGACCTTTGGATGGCCGAACGCTGGCAAAAGGATGCGGATGGCATCCTAATTTTCGTGAGTTTTTACATCGGCTTCCACACCACCACCGGTATTCACGCGAGATCTATAGACTGGCTTATTCTCCGCGGCCGTTGCTGCACTGCTCGCAGTGACTATCCCGGACCTAAAGGCAAACCCTCAAGATACTTCCAATTTCTATCTCCAGCAACTCAAAAATTCTTCCTCGTCCTCTGAGGCTCAGCCACCGCCTTTTTCTCCACCAACGGAAGTAGTCGTTGTGAATCTATTCACATTCTTGAGCTTGTTTATCAGTCTTTCTTGTGCCGTTTTGGCGACTGTGGTACAACAATGGGCACGTCAGTACGTCAGGTACACTCAGCCGTCGCAGCGCGGTCCAAAAACTCGGGCGAGGATCCGTACCATGTTCTCTCACAGCGTGGATAGGTTGTTCATCAAGTGCATAAGTTCTTTGTTGCCCTGCTATCTGAATCTTGCCATCTTCTTCTTCCTTGTCGGCATGCTCGTCTACCTCTGGTACCTTAACCGCGTTATCTTCTACTTCACGATTTTGCTGTTCCTGTGGTCCCTTGGGGTGTACGGATTCTTCACACTCCTACCATTCTTCCAGCACGACAGCCTGCTCTACACGCCGCTTTCTACATTTCCCATTTCGATGTTGGCTGTTTTTGTATGCCTCTTTAACGTCGTCACCCGTCGTCGCTTCAAGTATTCAGGCTGGGGTATTTTCGATTGGGCCTTCGATGACGTAGGCTACAAAGCGGACGCAATCGCTAAAAGACGATCACCGGATATCGACACTCATGTCTTGGAGTGGTCATTACGCGCTCTGACTGATGATGACGCAGTGGAGAAGTACCTTCAAGCCGTTCCCGACTTCTTTAGAGGCCCTTCCGCCCCGCCGGGCCCTCTCTCCGATGATAGGAAACGAGAAGCCGAGTATAGGACACGAAACAAGTTCAAGCAGACGTTATGTGGATTCCTAGACCGCACGTTCAGTTCAAATACGGTCACAGAGGATGTCAGAAATTCTCATCTTATCATCGGTCTGGATGCATCTCATGCGGCACTTGGACGTGAGGAAACTGCGCGGATCCTCGAAGAAATTCGCAGAGAGAAATGGCCAAAACTACTCCGGTCCAATAAAATGGGAGGTTTGTTGACAAGGTGGGGCGATGACAGTGATGAAAGCTATAGGCCACAAATACGAAGCATCGTCTCCCACATCGTGCCCCCACCCACTTCCGACAGTCCGACATCCCCCCGGGGCCTGCCCATCCTTACTACGCAGCCTTGCCTACCCCTCCCTCGGATATGACTGCTGTCGGTGCAAGACAACAGGGTTTCTCGTCTAAATAACCAAGCCCAACCTGCGCCACATTTCTTGACACGAGGCCGTTTTATAAAGAGTCAATGATCGCCTATGACACTCCATTCCCATACACTGATCCCCACTCCTAGCAAGGACATGAGTGCCGCTGTAGGGTGGGCATGTGCGTTGGGCTCGAAACGGACAAAATCGTCGGAGCCCCCATTTGCCAGAGCGGCCAAGCTCCCCATTCCATTCCGAGATCTGCCCGCTACTCCGACGCACTGCCACCTCGACATCGCGCCCCGACTCCTCGTACCTTCAAGTCTTATGAGCCGTCGTTTTTACTATATGTTTGAGACCATCTTTTCAGATCCGCCGTATCATTTCATTTTTCTGCATTTCCTACCTACCTCGATAGGTTTAACTTGGTGTCATGCTCACCCTCACGTCCCGTCTTTAGTATCGCTGACTCATTTTTTGCTCTACGTACGGTTTATCGATGCCTCTCCCGCATCATCCAATGGCCATCAAAGACCGCTTATTGTTTGCATTGAAGTCTCGGTGCGGCGTAGCTTCGATCACTATGTTCTCCTCTTCAGCTTCATCCCCTGAGCCCTTTCTTACTCATTCGGCGTGTGTACTCATGTATTTAACAGCCTCAAATGACCTATATGTTCTTTTGTATTCGTCGGGCTCGTCATCTCTCTTTCTCTGCCTACGTCTTCATCTAACCTCCCCTCCCCTGTTCGTCGAACTCGCTCGCGCGGTAGTTTCGTTCCCAGGCCGGTGTCGGAGACTGAATCGGGAATCGAAAAATCGGCGACGAGACCCCTCGATTGGTTACCAATTTCAATACCATCTCGCCTTAGTATGTAGAAAGATTCTGTCCATATCTTTATTTTTCCCAGTCATTTGACACTGTCCTGACTGATATACATCAACTTTGAATTGCATTTCTGATATCTGTCGGACCCATGATGGAGAAAGTCAGGAACTTGCGGGCTGTTGCAATTCGAGGACAGCTCAGAGGCTTCTACCTTCTTGAATGCCCTTCGCACCTAAAGTACATGTCCGCATCACTGCGTGTAGTGCTCATTGCAGATGCCAGTTCAAGAACGAAGACACGTGATGCAGTAGTTCGAAGGAGAATGCGGAGCAATACGTGAAAGTTCGCGTGGGAAAGTAGTACCGCGAGATTGCAACAACGCCAACCGTGAGGAGCACCCTGCCAGCATATTTCTCTTTACTTTGCGCCGTCTGCCACGAGCTGACCTACTCGTACTAGTTTCGTTCTGGATGGTTTGTCCTGGGTGAAAGTGATCGAGATGAAATGGGAATGGGAGCACTCTCTGATGACACTCTGGCCAGGGAGAATGGGACGCGAGTATTGAGATGTCAGACAATTCAGCAGATAACTTACTAAGACATGTATCTGCAGCACATAGAGCAGCATACGTGTGGTCGCGGATGTCGTGCAGTATTCACGGGCGTGTTGGCAGTGGGCCATGTTGGCTCAGGCCGGACTCGGGGAGATGAGTGACAGTCCCTCGGCACGGCGCGACATGGCGGTCCTTGGGACTTTTCAAAACTGTACACCTGGAGATCAATCGCAAGCCAAAGAGGCGCGTCACAGTCACATGATGGGGGCATGCCAGTGCACATAATCCTATAACAGGGAGATAGCGATCTCTTTCTTGGCGCATGAAGGGTGAGGCCGGTGAGGAACAAAAAGCAGAAGAAAGTCGAGGTAGAAGAGCTTTCACGAATGGTATTTTGGAGGTGGCAGCCTCTGTTGACGTGTGTCTGACAACTGCCACATGAACAAAGTTCATCAGGAAACCTGCCACAAACTTGTTTTGACTTGTACAAACTTGTACAAGCTTGTACAAGTGGAAAAGCCAACAAGCTCACAAGTAACCTAGAATTGGCCACAAGTGCATTTACCATCTTATGGTCACAAGTTGACAAGTACAACAAATAGGACAAAAAGCTGTAAAAATGACCGAGATGTGCAAATTAGGTACTACAGCTTGTTCACATTTATACTTGTCTACTTGTACAAGCCGACAAGTAAACAAGCTAATGGATGTTTTGCTGATGACTCAATGGAAGAATGGACAAATGGAGATAGGGCACATTAGACTTAAAACAGCTGTTCTCGTCTGTCGAAGGGAACTGAGAATTTGGATTGCAACTTGACTTGCAATGCCCCACGACTGAAGGAGGGTGTTCCCGCCCAGTTCGTACAACGTACAATAACTTACGACCACTGGCAGTCGAGCCTGACATCTGAAACTCCGCTAGGCCACTGTAGTTTGTCTGCAGTCCCGGCGGCCGGCTGTAATACGATGAACACAGAAGGGTATACAGTATTCATGGTCAGCCATTTCACATTCCATTCCATCCATACTGTATTGACGGGAAATGGCTGATTTGCTTCAAACAAGGTTTGTCGCTGTTATCCCTGAGTTTTCCACTTGATGGCTCGGAGGTGTCGGAGGGCAGGATACAGTATTGGCCCTCATGCACCTCATGCATTCATGTATCATGTCTGCGCCCGTGTTCTACCATGAAACGGTCGGAAGTTCAAAGTTTTTCTCAAGGATTCGACGTTGAAGTCTCAAGGTAAATTCGACGTTCAACTAGGGATCTCCAGTGCTACCCTTGCCTTTACCCCTCTCGAGTCTCAACACCGCCGCTCTGACGGGTTAGCCACCGAATTAGTCAGAGTTTTGTCAGACTCACTCCCAGAACACTGAACACCACGCCCTGATGACCATTCCCCCCCTCCCCCTAACAGTTCGACCCACACACATCTGTCGGCGATACCTCATGTGGAGGAGGCCCTGTCGCCGTGCCAAGTAGTTTACAGCTCCAGTGCATTTTCGAGTCATTGGACACCCGCAACTTTGCGTCTGTCCCCCCTCCTCAGCAACAGCAGCCGCATCCCAGCCAACCAATCAACTCACTCGCTGCCACAGCAGCCATCGCACCAGCGCGTTTGCACATCCCCACACAACTGCCCATGTCATCAGCATGAATAACGGGCACGGCCTCGAGGGTGTCATGCATGTGTTGCTCGATGCAGCAGTCTCTCCAGGTCGGTAGCGCTGCATCGCTGGGCGTACCCACATGCCTCAAAGATAGGATCCGTGGCTACCCGGCCATGCTCCCAGGACCAGCTACCCGCTCGAGAAAGCATGACAGGCTCCAACCCCGCCGCGGTGCCTGCACTATGCGTGTCGTGAGTGTAAGACGGAACGTCCACATATACACACACCCGATCTCGTCAAGACCGCTACGAGTTGGGCTGGCTGAGGTCCAGGCGGTGAGATCCATGCCCCAAATCCGTTTGCTCAATCTCGCGTTTGGGACCGCGCTTCCCCCCATACCCACAAGCTGATGCAGCTCTATGCCAATGGGTTCAATCTTCCTCCCAATTTCATCCACATATGGAATTTCCCTCGTCGAATAATCTATTGCCTCCTCTACTACTGTGTCGACTGTTGCAGGCAGCCTCACATCAGACTAGTTTATCCTCGGGAAGCCCGCAGTCGTGGGCGAAGAGCATCCTGGAGTTTGGTGGAACTCAAGTGGGGCGAGTTTGAAGAGATGGACTTCGGAAGCTTGGATCCGAGTGAGAAAAAACTCCAGTTTTACCTCACCGAAAGCGCAGGAAAGGTGGGTCGCGCCTCCGCACTAACAGTGACCCTCTTATTCACCATTCCTCGTTGCAGACCTGAGCTACAAACGCACGACGCTGACCTGGACCAATTTCTCATCCAGAGGCTTCAGTCGCGTGGACGCACCGCTCAGTGCAGCCCTCCAATTTAGCCCCCCCTTCATGAAATCACTCTTGTCTTCGCTAGAGAAACAAGCGGAAATTACGCGCAAATGAAAAAAGACGCAGAACTCTCTTGCGCAATTGGTTAGGAGAGGCTATCATCGAAGAAGCCTTCATGGACGGACACCGAACGGGAAGAGGCCGATCGAGAATGCAATTGAGCTCTGGTGAGCGATTACCATCGCCGCATCAATGACTTCTACAGATTGAGTTCCAATTGCTCCCGCTTACCAGATCGACTGTTTCTGGCGGCGCGGACCCACGCACTTCCACCACCTATTTCCTTTTCGACGAGTATATACTGTTCGAATACCGCCAGCAGATCTCTGCGGGCATCCTAAACAAGAGAACTCTATCAAGTCGTGGACAATGACTGTGTCGACGTCATTGTGAACGTCCGAGTCATTGGTCTTCTTAGATACCTCGGTTACTCAGTATATAGACCAATGTTATTACTATCTCTTTATTTACTTTCCCTTGTCACTTCGGACTGCGTCTCAACTAACTGTTTTGTTCTATCAAGGAATGTGCTGGTAAGGATCGATCAACGGAGCAAAGCAAACTTGAATTGTATGGTCGGAACTTAATCATGAACATGTTCAGCAGGAGGACGGTAATTGGTGTTTGCTTGTCACGGTTAGCGGGAGCACCTCGAGGAGTCGGACACCTCAGGCTGTTGCCACCACTCTTGCGAGTGCCCCGGGCCTTTGCCTATCGTTCTAACATAAACAGGTCTTTTTCTACTCACAATTCGCGGATGAGGACGGCCCATTGCAATTATGAGCGACGGGCGGAGGGTAAGCCCAGTTGCACGACCTGAATGGTGCGATTTCGCCCTCGCAGCTTCGAAACCTTAGATAAGATAAAGAGGGTTCTGGACTTTACTACGCTTAGATCGAGGAGGGCCCTTTTCGGACAGGA
>WTXJ01000200.1:0-29545 GCA_022376545.1 Russula dissimulans | reverse complement strand
AGCCGATCCCTGGAGGAAGAAATCACCCCTACCCCAGCTTTGCTGCACACCACCAGCCAACAAGCCACACCTGAACTGGTGGGTCACGAGGGAGATCAAGAAGAAGACGACCACCCAGGAGAGGGGTGGATTAGGTGGAACCCGAGTCGCAGTTTCACCAAGACAGAAGTCCTACAGGAAGACACATACAAATGGAAAGGAGCTAAGTATCAAAAGTTCCTTATCCAGAATGGAGACCCTAAGGTGTTTAGCACCATGGGGAAAGGGAAACCAGAGTACGGAGAGAGTCTCCATCCTGCCCCCAGTCGGAGGATCTTCCCTTGGGAATGCAAGGAAGAAGACCTCGAAAAATTCCTACCGGAATACTACTTCCGGGACCGATCATTGATCAGAGGGGCAGAATTGGTCAATGATAATGGAATCTTTGCAGAAATGTATTGCCTCCAGTCTTCAGTAGTCAAAAAGAAGTATCTCGACCTGGAGCAAGAACGGCTCAGCAAGGAAGCACAAACACTCACTAACAAGTGGGTCGAACTCAACCGAAAGAGGCGTAACGTCGAGTCAGAAATCCGAGAGGCTAAAAAGTATCTCACCGAAGCCCAAGCCCTGGAGAGAATCAGAGAGGCCTATGACAACAGAAACCCAAAAGCGTTGATCTTCCCAGGAGAAGGAGGAGATTGGTTGATGAGCATGGGGATGGGGCAAAGGTACCATTTACCCCACACGCCAAAGGTCCTCGAGAACTGCCACTATCATGGCTTGGGGGCAGGCCACACAGAGGATCAATGCCACGACCCTCATAACAAGTGTCGACCTGGAGGACTCTGCGCAATCTTACCCCGGCATATTGGTAAGGTACCTCGATGCCCTTATGCCTACCTCCAAAACAAAAGAGAGGAGGTAAAGAAGCAGGAAAGCCGAGACCGCATTCAAAAAACCTTGCAGCCCTTTCCTGCTGCTCCCACTGATCCATCTCCCTCTGGATCAGTGGAGGCCATCCAAGGAGTCCGTGACCAGCCTCCTGGAGAGGGAAGTCAAGATGCCTCCAGCCCTCACTCGCCTACTAGATCCAAGGGACCGAAAAGGGGGAGAGGGCAGTCAACCCCGCGTCGCATGGTGGCATCCTCTGCTGCACGCAAAGGGAAAGGACGAGGGACTCCAACTCTTACCCCCAATGAGGACTCCTGATTCGGCCCTCACGTCCTATCTCAAGATAAATTCCCTATGACCGACGAATACCTAACCATGTGTCAGGAGGTCTGGAATTGCACCAAGAAACATGCACAAGACGCCTATCCCCTCACACACATGGGGGGTTATTGTAGGACTCTTTCGTGCGAAGCAACGAGAAAAAGAAAGGAAGGAGAGGGAGGACCAGGAGAAGGCGGAGGCAGAAGGGGATCACCACCTCGAAGGAGGAGAGGACTATGACAATTACATTGACTGGGAGGCCCAAGATCGAGGTGACTGAGAGCTGTGGAAAGCTCGACCTTAAACAGGAGATGATGTTATGGACTTACCTCGATCTACAGGGCAAGCCACACCTCCTGGTCCCGGAACTCATTCCCCCTCCTTTGGATCCACACCCATTCCCATCCCCAAACACGCCTGTATGCACTGGGCCTTCTGCAAGAAGTCGGGATGCAAGTGGCATGCCTAGACTCACTATTGTTCTGATATGTGGTACCTTTGTTCTGACGTTCTGTGGGACTTATTGTGGCCTGATACTGATATGCTTACTGATCCAATGACTGGATGCTTACTGACCGGATGACTGACTGTTCCCATGCTATTTTTCCAAAGTCCAAAATGCATTCTATGATATCATAGCTTACTGATAGCTTACTGATACTTAGGAAAGAACTGACAGGCCTGAGAAGACTGCTTATTGATCGTACTTGCCACTTACAAATTCCTAAGTAGCAGACTTGTATTTAAACTCTTCAGCAGTTGTAGAGTTGAGCCAAGCTCGACTTAATCATACATTGGTCTTGCTGACTATCATCTCACCTATTGGAGTGACCCTCTTCATCGTCTAAACAACTCTCGCTCCCCTTGGATAACTTCCAAGGGACCCCGAAGCTTAGTGATTGAGCTATATCAATCAGCACTCCAAGACAGGTGGGACGCTACTGCAAACTCTATCAAGAGTCGAGCGTCAGCAATTCTTGACAGAGGGGGTCTACAAGCACGATGACGATTGAGACCATGAGAATGATCAGGTTGGGCTTGAGCAGCTAGCTCAACATAGTGATTGACCCCAAAATTAATGGATGTCGGAGCTAGCGATCGTGGCTGGAAATTGACATAGATTGCTGGCCTGGACTGATACGATCACGCTTGATTGGGCCATCACTTGGGTCAACTGTGGCACCTAGCTGATGGCGAAGATCTGATTAACCCTGAAAATGACAAAGGTGAATGCTAACCGAGCAACTGAGCTAATTCTGCTCTCAATCCTGGCCCCTCCTGTCCTCAGCAAGTCTGGGCCTTGTTTGCCATGCGTTTCTTCATGAGGAAAGCCCCAGCACTACACAGTCAGATGCCTGGGGGCGGTGCAGGAAGGGTGATGAATGCCTCACTTATGCAAAGTACATCTCATTGAGGAGGTGGACCTCACGCGCAAGGTAAGGCCAGTTCACACAATACACAAGTTCTGTGCACAGGCATTCTGCATCATCTGCAGCACGGTCATGGGTGGGCACCACCTCTCAACCACAGAGATCATATGACAAGCACATATTCGGCTGAATTAATATGTTCAGGCGGTGTGAGTGTACAATGAAGTAATCCTCCATGAGGGAAATACCGAGGTACCGCATGACGTACATGACAGTGACAGTTGTACTGCAAGACACCTACATGGTACAAGTTTGGGGGTCCTGTGGGGGGATTTTGTAGTGAGACTGTGTGTCCACTGCTGCTGCCTCATGTGCATGCACACCTATGCCATCATCCACATCCATGTCTACATCCGCATCTGTGTCTGTGTCTGCCGGGTAGATGTCATTCCTGTCGATGGGACAAGGTGTGTTCATGACTCCCTGAAATGGGAATAGGCCACTGCCACCACTGATACAGGCCAATGATACCCATCTATTAGCTAGGATGACAAAATTACAGAGAAGGATGTACTCTGTGTCAGGTCCATAGACCTTCTCAATCTTGCAATCTAAGATAAACAATGACATGGGATAGCAGGATCATGGTTGTCGTGACAAGTCTTTGAATATCGCTGTTGTCCAGAGGTTGGGGATTGATGGACATGGGGTATTTGACAGAGCAGAAGGCAAAGTGTGAGCACAGTTGTGTGAATCTTGACCAGAACTCATGCGAGATAAAAAAATGTACCTGCTTGATGCCCAGGTTGAAGGAAGATACAGCAAGCCACTGCTGGGCCACCTGGATGGTCAGCTCAGTGAAGTTGTGGAACTGGACTTTTAGCTTGAAGAACTTGGCATGGACTGGTCATGTGCCAGAGGTGTAGTGCTTTGAAAGAGGCAAGTGGGTGCTGTGGGTGAGGAATCGCAACCAAGGACTTTAATGAGGAAAATGCACCTTTCAATCTGAAGGCCTCAGCCTGGGTATTAGTTTTTTATAAGTGCGCAGCACCCAATGAGAAGCTTCGATGCTGTCATCTAAAGTCCTACTTGATTAGCATACATTGTGACTATGCCCACCATCTTCTGAGAAAAAAGGAGCGAAATACATATCTATTAAAAAACAGGCACTAGAGAGATCATGCCTTGATGCCAGTCTCAAGCAATATATAAATTGGGTTTTTTTTTAAAAAAAAAAGGCAACAATCAACTCTCCAAATTGCCAGAGACACAAAACTTTATTCCAACTAGTTTATTTCTGAAATAAATTGATGATGTCCAGCTCATCAAAAGATGCATTGGTACCAGAGGTGTCAAGCTTGATGAGGCAGCACTGATCTTCTGACTTGACCAGTTTCCCAACTTGTCCAATTTGATGGTGCCTGATAATCAGCACTTTTTTATCTTTGGATGGTGACCAAGGTATGAGGTACTTTGGGTTGAGGGAAATTTGGGTTGGCCTCCCCCTCTGGAACATGGACACAATGACCTCATCTAGTTGTGCTTCAATCTTTCGCCTTGCAATGGGTACCATCTTTGCAGTGAGTCCTTCCATCTTGGTATGCAAAGATGATGCAGGGACACCCCGAACATGGAATGGTATGCATCCCTCACGTAGGCATTCCTGAATCTCTTCTACAAAGAGCCAATGTCTTGGAGCTTGTTTGAAATATGTATAAGGTGGTGATGTGTTCATCGAGGACTCACCGTGTCCTGGACAAAAGTACCAAGGAGAATCTGTGCTCTGCTCATGATCCTCTGGTTCAGATGAGACAACCTGAGGCAGGTCTATTGGTGGAGGCGTATGACGCGACAGCCCTGCTGTTATGCCCCTATCAAATCTGTCCAACAGGCTTGTGAGACGCAGCAAGGAACAGTTCACGTGCGACTCACTCAAGTTGAATATCGCAAAGGTCGACCCATTGTCTTATTGGACCATGTGACACCAGCATTGCATCCAATTCAACATTGACACCATAATGATCTTTGGCCTTGATGAGACTACAATACCCCTTTAAGGGACCTTGTCTGATAAAGATTTGCTGTCCCTCCCACATGCACTTGTGCTCAGGCTTGGACAGAGCAGCAGCTTGGACACCCAATACTGTTATATTGCCCTGCTTGACATTGACCTAGAGTTGTCATGAGTTTCCCACTGGTACCATGGGTCCCGATAACCTCACCTGCTGCATACTCCTTTCGTCCATAACTTGTATCCGGCCACCTGATACCTGCACTATGATGCCCCTACATGTGACACTGCCCTCCCCAGAAAACTTGACATGAAGGCCAGGTGTGAATTTGAAGTACCGAAGAGGGGGGCTGTGGAATCATAGACTATATGCCAATACATTGATCTTCACAACCAGAAATCAGCAAAGGCATCTGTAAGAGGAAAGGCAGAATGAACCTCTGCATTGCTATTCTTGTCCAAGAATATTACTTCCTGAGTGTCCTGATCAACTGCAACAACCATGCCAAAGCAATCCAACCAGTGGTATTTGACATGGTCCCCTGCGAGGAAATGGGGAATGAGATGGCGCAAGGTGATGCCAATCGTTAGACCCAAATCCTCCTCAGGCGTTTGAGTGACAACGTCTGTGATTCTATCATAAATGTTGCCAATTTGGCTGACGATGCCAGCATGTTCCCCTGACACTATGAGGACCCTGTCACCCATGCAAACAGAATCTTGTGCAAACCATTTAAGACCTGTGGCAAAGGCAGGGTGGTTTCGAATCTTTGCCAATTGTGCAAACAGCGTGATGTCATGACTAGAGTGCTCCAATATGCAAAGAAGTGACCATGGCATGATTTCGAACACAAGTCCCTCCTGGTACAAGCCCCCTCTGAAGATGAACTGGCCAGGCCCAATAATCTTGACCCTTTTCTTGCTATGTTGTTGAGTGAGTTCTTTGACAGTCTATGGTCCTGGAGCTGGATGCCCATCTCTCTTCCACTTGCCCCCCAGTTGAGAGATTTGAGGAATGAGTGCTACAATGGCATCCCAGTGTGACATCAGGCCACTGGATTTGTAGACATAGCTGATATCATCATGATATTGTCCAGCTGAACAGCAGACCCATATGTCAAGAATCGCTGATGCTCGACTCTTGATAGAGTTCGCAGTAGCGTCTTACCTGTTCTGGAGTGCTGATTGATATAGCTCAATCACTAAGCTTCGGAGTTCCTTGGAGGTCATCCAAGGGGAACAAGAGTTGGTTAGACGATGAGAAGGGTCACTCCAATAGGTGAGATGATAGTCAGCAAGACCAATGTATGATTAAGTCGAGCTTGGCTCGACTCTACAACTGCTGAAGGGTTTAAATACAAGTCTGCTACTTAGGAATTTGTAAGTAGCAAGTACAATCAATAAGCAATCTTCTCAGGCCTGTCAGCTCTTCCTAAGTATCAGTAAGCTATCAGTAAGCTATGATATCATAGTGTGTGTTTTTGGATCTTAGAACAATAACATGGGAACAATCAGTCATTCGATCAGTAAGCATCCAGCCATTGGATCAGTAAGCATATCAGTATCAGGCCATAGTAAGTCCCACAGAACGTCAAGACAAAGGTACCACATATCAGAACAATAGTGGGTCTAGGCATGCCACTTGCATCCAGACCTCTTGCAGAAGGCCCAGTGAATACAGGCGTGTTTGGGGATGGGAATGGGTGCGGATCCAAAGGAGGGAGGATGAGTTCCGGACCAGGAGGTGTGGCTTGCCCTGTAGATCGAGGTAAGTCCATAACATCATCTTCCCTTTAAGGTCGAGCTTTCCACAGCTCTCAGTCACCTCAATCTTGGGCCTCCCAGTCAATGTAATCGTCATAGTCTTCTCCTCCTTCGAGGTGGTCATCTCTTTCTGCCTCCACCTTCTCCCGGTCCTCCCTCTCCTTCCTTTCTTTCTCTCGTTGTTTCGCGCGAAAGAGCCCTACGATGACTCCCATGTGTGTGAGGGGTAGGCGTCTTGTGCGTGTTTTCTGGTACAGTCCCAGACCTCCTGACACATTGTCAGATATTCATCGGTCATAGGGAATTTATCCTGAGATAGGATGTGAGGGCCAAGTCGAGGGCTCTCATTGGGGGTAAGAGCTGGAGTTCCTCGTCCTTTCCCTTTGCGTGTAGCAGAGGATGCCACCATGCAACATGGGGTTGACTGCCCTCTCCCCCTTTTTGGTCCCTTGGATCTAGTAGGCGAGTGAGGGCTGAAGGCATCTTGACTTCCCTCTCCAGGAAGCTGGATACGGACTCTTTGGATGGCCTCCACCAATCCAGTGGAAGGTGAATTGGTGGGAGTGGCAGGAAAGGGGTGTAGGGTCTTCTGGATATGGTCTCGACTTTCCTGCTCCCTTATTTCCACCTCTTTGTTTTGGAGGTAGGCATAAGGGCATCGAGGTACCTTGCCAATATGTTGAGGTAAAATTGCGCAGAGCCCTCCCAATTGACACCTGTTGTGAGGGTCATGGCATTGATCCTCTGTGTGGCCCGCTCCTAAGCCATGGTAGTGGCAGTTCTCAAGGACCTTTGGCATGTGGGGTAGATGGTGCCTCTGCCCCATCCCCATGCTCATCAGCCAGTCCCCCCTTCTCCTGGGGAGATCAATGCCTTTGGGTCTCTGTTGTTGTAGGCTTCCCTAATCCTTTCCAGGGCTTGGGCCTTGGTGAGGTACCTTTTAGCTTCGTGGATCTCTGACTCGACATTCTGCCTCTTTCAGTCGAGTTCAACCCATTTGTTAGTGAGTGCTTGTGCCTCCTTGCTAAGCCGTTCTTGCTCCAGGTCGAGATACTTTTTCTCGACTGCTGAAACCTGGAGGCGGTACATCTCTGCAAAGATTCCATTATCATTGACCAGTTCTGCTCCTCTGATCAGTGATCAGTCCAGGAAGTAATGCTCCAGCTGGAACTTCTCTAGGTCTTCTTCCTTGCACTCCCAAGGAAAAATCCTTCGGCTAGGAGCAGGGTGGAGGCTTTCCCCATATTCTGGTTTCCCCTTCCCCATGGTGCTAAACACCTTGGGATCTCCATTCTGGATCAGAAACTTCTGATACTTTGCTCCCTTCCACTTGTATGTCCGTTCTTGTAGGACTTCTGTTTTGGTGAAACTGCGACTTGGGTTCCACTTGACCCACCCCTCTCCTGGGTGGTCGTCTTCTTCTTGGTCCCCTTCATGACCAACCAGTTCAGGTGTGGCTTGCTGGCTGGTGGTGGTGTGTGGCGAAGCTGGGGTAGGGGTGATTTCTTCCTCCAGGGATCGGCTGGTACTGGCAGGTGTCTGAGGTGGGAGACCAGTCTGCCCCTCTGTGAGGGTTGCACCAGCTCCTCTTGCCCCTTCATCAGGGGCTTCGGAGGCAGGCTGGACAGGTTCTTGGAACCCCAAAGCTTTACCTCCAGCACTGCTACCTTCCCAATGTGCCGATGATCCTTTGTGTGTTTGGGTAATTCCAAGCCCTGGCGGTACCTGGAGTTCTTCGACAATAGGGATGCTTCCTTCCCTGCTTGTTGACGCATCTTCCGTCCAAGGGGAACTCGGAGGATTTCAGGTGTGTTGGGACAGGTGGAGACTACTGAGATGTGCGAGGGAGTGGGCGAAGGGGCTGCAGACATGTGGGATAGTGTGAGTTGGGAGAAGGCTTGGGTAAGAGTTGCAATGGAATGATGGGCCTCTTCGCTGTCCATCGACCCTTCCTTTTGTATCCTTGCAGTTCTTATAGCCATGGGATGTTCTTTGTGATATTCTTCAATCAATTGTTGTGCGAAGATGTCTTTTTTGTCTTGCCAGGTATTCTCTGCTTCAGGATATCCCTTCCACTTTAAGAGATATTGCAGTCTTTTCGCCCTCCCATGTCTTCGAGAGTCTAATACCTTTTTGACTTCCCATTCTTCTTGTCCTCGACTAAGTCCGGTAGTTGCCCTTCATAGTTAGGCCCATGCTCCTCCGTTTCCTTGTATGGTGTTAGCAGACTTGCGTGAAACACGTTATGAATCTTCCATTGTTCTGGAAGGTTCAATCGATAAGCCACAGGGCTTATGGCTTCTGTGATTTCGAAGGGGCCATATCATTTGGGTCTCAATTTGGTAGTTGGGTGGGTCGTGTGGATGTTCTTCGCTTCTAGCCACACCTTCTCATCCTTCTGATATTCCTTGAACTTTGTGTCTTTCTTCCACAATGATTGCGCCCTCTTCATTGCTTCTTGCGCCTCCCGCCTTGCCTCTTTTATCCTCATGTTGTACCATTCTATTCTGGGCATTTCACTTGGGCATTCCAGCTGATGCGCCCTTGGCACATACCCCATCCATAGATCATAAGGGGTCTTTCCCGTCGTGGCCAATACTTGTGCATTTAGCATATATTGTACGACTGGGAGGTGGTCTTCCCAGTTTGTTTGTTGGTAATTGCAAAAGATTCACAGGATGTCTTCCACATTCTGATTTGTCCTTTCTAATTGTCCATCTGTTTGGGGATGGTAAGCACTGCTGATGTTTTGCTCTATCTCCAGTTGGGAACAAACTTCCTTTGCAAAGTTACTGGTGAATCTGGTGTCCCGGTCTGAGATAATTTTGCTGGGTATTCCTACAAAGGGAAATACTTGATTTTTGTATTCCTTTGCCAGCTCTTCTGCGTTCATTGTTTCTCAACATGGTATCAAGATGACACCGTTTGTACAATCATGATCGGTGATGGTCAGGATTGCGTCATACCCATTTGAAGTGGGAAGCTTGACTATGAAATCCATAGCCACTGTCTGGAAGGGGTGTGCATCAGGTTCTGGATCGATTGGGTATAGTCCAGGTGTTACGCCCTGCGGTGCATAAAGGCCAGACGTTGGCGGTTCGGTGTTTGGGTGCTTAAGCACGCTCTACGTTTGGGGGCTGGTCTCCCTACTCAGCGGTTCTTGCTTGGATAGCGGTCCAAGACTTGGTTCGAGAGTCTGATGCACACTGGTGCTGCTCTATCTGACAATGCAAGTAAATGCGGTGTGTCCATGGTCTAATTTGACTACTAGCGGGTACGCCGTCTAGTATCCCACACAGCTGGGGGTCGGTGTCACGGTCAGTCATTTGTCGTACCTGCGCAGAGGTAATAGGTCTTCAAGTAGTCTGAAGGGATCGGTTCACGCTAAGTCACAACGTGGACTTAGGTACAGAGAGAAGAGGGTTCAACTGGGTATTATCCCTGAAGACTACTGCTTTGTTGATACAGGTTCAACTAAGTCAGGCTTAAAGCCTAACTATCTATCGTAGGGGTCTTTTATAGTAAAGAGGCATGGTCTGTGCACGAAGTGAGGGAACTACAAGACGATTCTGGGAGCATTGAGGATGAGTCTGAGAAGTGAAACGAGGTGTCAAGTACATCAATCGTAAGTTTTAAGCGAAGGGGTGATAGCTATGAAACGAGGTACTTGAGTATCGATCGTGCTGTGCAATATATGAGTCAATCGGTATGAGTCACGAGTCTAGTCTGTCACGGGGTCATTGGTCATGTGAGAACGAAAGAAAGGAAGAGAAAAAGGGGTCCATTCCAGCAGATCGTAACACCAGGGGTGTTCCTGTGGTGTATAACTTTATTTGACTGGCACATTGCACATCCCTTTATGTATCCTTCGATGAATTTGCTCATTCCCAGCCACCAGTAATATCGCCGGAGATCTTGATGAGTTTTAGCTCGTCCAGGGTGTCCAGCTGTGGGCCCATCATGGTAGATCTCCAGCAAGCTCTTCTGGATTTGTTCCGGTCTTGGCACTACTATGGCTTGCTGGTGCCAATAGTATCCCTTTCTCCTTTGGATATTGTATTTCATTTCCCATTCTCGAAGGATTGCAGCATTCTCCTCTCGCTTTTGTTGCTTCCGGACTTCCTCCTCAACTGCCATTGGCCTGATGAGCTTGATAAACAAGTGGTCTGGAAGGGGTATCGCCTTGATTTCCTCCCCTTCTGATAGTATGTGATCCAATCTTCTTGACAAGGCGTCCGCAAGGGCATTTCTTTTCCAGGTAAGTGGCAGATGTCGAAATCAAACCTTGCTAGAAAGGTTATATATCTGGCCACCTTGCCAGAGAGTTTTTGCGCCTCCCTGTGTTTGGTTAGGTTGGCATGATTAGTGTAAACCTTGACTCGATGTGGGGAGCCTTCCAGAAGATATCTCCAGAATTTGAATGCTCTGATGAGAGCCAGGAATTCTCAATCGTAGACATCATAATTCCTTTCTGCTTGATTGAGGGCTTCTGAATAGTATCCCACCTCCACTCGCTTCCCTGCTTCATCTCTTTGAATAAGCACTGCCCCTGTCGCATAATCTGAGGCATCTATCTCTATTTCGAAAGGTTTATCGGGGTTGGGATAACTTATTTGAGGATCGGCTTCGATCTTCTTGATAAGATTGTCCAAGGCAACCTCCACTTCCTTGGTCCACTCGAACTTTTGTCCTTTCTTGATGGTGGCAAAGATGGGCCTTGCCATGTGAGCGAAATTTGGTATGAACCTTCTTTGATATTGTAGGACTCCCATGGTCCGCTGGACGTCCACCTTGCTTTGGAGAACTCAGGGCCACCTGCTGATCCCGTCTTGTTTGGCTGGATCCACCCTCATCTTCCCTGCTTCGACTAGGATTCCTAGGAACTCCATTTGCATTTGTTCCCATTGACACTTTGCCAGTTGCAAATGATACCGATGTTTGGCCATCAGACCAAGTAGTTTGTGTGTACATTGCTTATGTCCTTCCTTTCCTTTAGGTGTCCTCTTGCTAGCTATGAAGAAGTCATCCATATAACTGCCAGCTGAAGTGTCCATGTGATCGAACCACTTGTCCCTCCACAGTCTGAAGTCGCGCCACATCAACCGTGTCCATTGAGCTGGGGCGTTTTTCATTCTGAAGTATAGCACCTTAGGTTGATACGTCCCTAGTGGCGTTTTGAAAGCTGCTTTCTGTTGGTCACCTTCCTCGATAGGAATATTATTGTACCCCCATCTGATGTCGAACTTTGAGAAGATTTCCTTCCCCTCCATTTCCTGCAGAAGGCAGTCAATTCAAGGTAAAGGGCTGTTATCCCTTTTTGTCCATTGATTGAGTTTTCGATAATCGATGATGAGTCATTTATCAGCACTATTCTTCTTGTTTATGAAGAATACAGGGGAGGTGTAGGGTGAGGCTGATTCCTCGATGAACCCCTTTTCTAGCTCCTCTGCAAGGAATTTCTTTAATGTTTCCGTTTCAGGTTTAGTCAGGGGATAGACCTTGCAGTCCAGCTGTTCTGGCGCTCCTGGTAGTAACTCCACTGTGGCATTTGGGTTTCGATCAGGAGGAAACCTTCTGGCTGCTTCCTCTGAGAAGACTTCCTTGTATTTTTGGTACTCCTTTGGCACCTTGTGCAATTGTATGGTTCCCTTCTGGTGATATTGTTTGGCCATTTCCTGGGATATGGTCATCCTTCTGACGTAGATGGCCTCACCCTCCTTGGGCTTGCCCAGACTCTTAATAGCCTTGATCTGCCACCTGGTGACCATGCGGTCTAGATGTTTATACATGCTGCTTTGGATTTTGACTGTGCCTCCAAGCAGCTTCCCCTTCCTCCAGTCCACTCTTGGGTTAAAGGTTCGAAGGAATGGGTATCCCAGTATTAGACGATCCTTTCCCAAGTTCATGATATAAAACTCTTGGAGGTCTTCTTGGTTGTTGTAGGAGATTCTTAGGTGACAATAGTGGGTCATTTCTCCTTGTTTGTTTTCTGTTCCATCGACATTATAGACTTTGATTGGTTTGACTAGAGGTCGCTTCCCAACCTTCATCCTTTTCCAGGTAGTTTCGTTGATGAAATTCTCCATAGCTCCACTATCCAGCAGAGCTGTTTCTTTGGCCTTCGCATGAGCAGTTTGAAAGGAAAATGGTACATTTATGGAAGTGAGTCATTTAATGTACATTTCTTGTTCTTCTCTGCTCATGCTAGTATTCCTAAGCCAGGCCGTCAACTTGGAATTCCTCAAAAACCCTCACTAATCAGTTTGTCAAACAGCTCCTCCTTTTCTTCAATGGTTAGGGCATTGATGTGTGCCATTAGCCCTCCTTTCCCTTTAATTGATCCGACCTTTGTGGATGCTTGGGACATTACTTCATCCTTGTCATCTTCCGCAGTGGACTCCTCTTCTTCAGCCTCCATGACTTTGGCTGAAGGCTTCTTCCCAGATGTCGTCTTTCTATCTGGACAACTTCTGGACATATGCCCTTGTTTCTTGCATCTGAAGCAACACCCTTCGCTCATGAGCTTCTTTCATTCTTCAGAGGTGAGTTGTTGGAACCTTCCTCCTGTTTGTGGGGGTCAGCCCTTGGGGTTAGTGTCAATGACATCTACATCCATGGCATCTGGGTCTCTAGGGGCTTTCTTCGGGATGGGGTGGTCCTTGAAGAACTGTTGGAACATGTTCTCTCGAACAGTGAGTCTGCCCCTTCCGAACCCTCCAGCTTCTTGTTTGATCCTTTTGGCCTTGACAACCTCCTTCCTAGCGGCCTCTTGCTACCCTTCGAGGTCATCGTCTGCTGGACAGTTGTCCTTTCTTAAAATCGCAGTGGCTAGCCAAGATTTCAGGCCCATTCTGAACGCCCGAACTGTTCCCTGATGGTTTCTGTCCCATCCTAGTTTGGTGATAAGGGCATTGAAGGTGGAAATATATTTGTGTAGGGGCATGTCCTTCTTCATGCTCAATGCTGATAGTTTAAATTGAGTGTCTTCGAGTAGGCTGTCATCCTTCCAGGTGCTGATGAAATCGTTCTTGAATCTTATCCAGTGCTGGTCATTGTCCGCATCCATCCCTCCAGTTACCCTGTCATTGGTGGCACGGATCTGGGCTTTGGTCCACTCTCGAACCCTATCCCCTCTGATGTAGGTTATGGCCAACGCTACTCGGCTCAGGGGTTGGGCCATTACTTTCTTGTGTGAATTGATCCAGGCCCAGACTGTGAAGTCATACATGAATGACTCTGCATTTTTCCTGTTTCGGTCAAAGATGTCTGGTGTGTTACACTCCTGTGGGGCACAAGGGCCAGACGTTGGCAAGTTGGTTCGGTGTTTTGCTTAAACAAGCACTAGTTCGTTCGATGGGGGGGCTGGTCTCCCATACTCAGCGAGCACTCTCGTAAGAGGCTGGTCCTAATGCAAGTAAATGCGGTGTGTGTAGAAGTCTAAGTTGACCACTGAAACAGTGTCCCTCCGCGGAGTGGTTTCTACCACGAGTTCTAAGTTGTTCTGGTAAGTTCGGTGTCAAAAGCTAAGTTGCTTCCCTGCTAATAAGAGGGTTCCTTGGTTCCTTGGGACATTCTTGAAGAAGTCAAACAGAGGTCTTCCCTCTTGGAAGCTACTGAGCACAAGAATGCAAGATTCAAGTTAAATCAGGCTTAAGGCCCAATAGGCTACTTACCGGGGTTTATATAGGGGAAGGCCATCAAGGCTTGGTAAGGGACAAGTCAGCAGTCTTTGTAAGTAGTGAGTCAGAGGTCAATAAGCAAGGTGGGGGATGAGTCAGACAATAGGGAAGGGGATTAGTGAGCACAAATAAAGGTGATGAGTAACGCAAAAATGATCAGTAAGCTTATGGGAAGAAACAGTAAGCATAATGAGTCATGCGAGAATATCATCAGTAAGCAAACCAGAAGATCACTAATCACGACCAAAGTTCATAAAGGAGATGAGTCAGAGTGGAAATGAGTCAGGTAGGTACAGTAAGCACAGTCTGAGTCAAACAGACGAAGAAAGAAAAAAGGTACTCTGTGGGGCAGATCGTAGCATCATGCTCCCCTTAAGGAACTCACTCACACATGAGTTTTAGTCATCTTCGGACATGTAGGAGGGCGTGCCAGCGCTCAAGTCCTCAGGGGTCCAGAAGGCATCTGGCTCAATGGCCAGGAGTTGGAGGGCGCGTGCTGCAAGTGGCACTGCACATTGGGTACCATGGTTGGCATGCCAGACGGGGATGCGACAAGTCCCGATAGTGCATTGGAGATGAGGGGCGATGCATGTGTCTGAGTTGTGAAACTCACTTGCACAGTAAGTGCACTTTCCGTGGGAGGGGCAGTCACGAGGGAGGTGGTCTGGCTTTGGTTCCATGCACTCAAAGTACATGATTGGGTTGGCAGGAGGGGGACGACGGTAGGGGTGGGCGCGAGGCAAGGAGGGTCCTTGGCCAGCGCGGAGTGCGGGCATGGGCCAGACAGGGTAGGAGGGCTCAGGTTCGGGGCGGATGGTGTAGATGTGCTCAAATATGCGAGTTGAGGCACGGGCGTGGACAATGTGTCATTCCACAGGGATGAGTTCGTCGGTGGTGCGACGGAGTTCCTCCTCAGCAAGTCTGAGGTGGCGGAGTGCAGTGGAGCAGCGGTCAAAGAGGGAGCGATACCGGGTGATTTCGGCTGTTATGCCAGGGTTGCCTAGTGCATGCACGGCACGGTCGATGAGTTCCTTGACGGTACTCTCAGGTTGGAAGATGTGGAGGTGGTCGTTGTGGATGTGGCGGGGGTTGTCGAGGTTGGGGTTCGGTTGGGAGCATGCGTGCAGGCTTTTTCGGTAGATGGGGGAACCTTTCCCCATAGTTCCTTTGATGTAAGTTTCCTCACCATCCTGTTTATAGTGGATGTAATCCGCAGTGACTAGGTCCTCTCCATCCCTGATGAAGACCGGGTAGTGGTCTGTCTTACCAAAGCTGTAGCTGGTCCAGTCAGGGCCAGGGTGGTTGGGGTCCCCTTGCAGTGGTGGGTTTTCTTCATCAATGCTCATGACGAATGTGTTGCAGGGGAGGGGCGTGGGGTTCCGGGGCAATGGTGGACAGAAGGGTTCCTCTTCTCTGGCAAGAAGGGTTCCAGGTCTTGTTGGCATGCGGCCAACAAGCACGATAGTGGTCGGTGTTCTCCCCATTGGACTCCCATGGGGGACAGGAACTCTGTTAGCTTAGTAGGGGGCTTGGCGAGTGACATGAGGGTGTGGGCGATGGGGAGAACTTTAGTGGTTCCCGGTTTGTGGAAACCTACCGGGTATTTCCGATGCTCTTTTTGGTAGGTGAACAGCACCTGGGTTAGCTTCCAGAGCTCTTCGAGCTCTCCCATGGTAGGCTGACGATATAGACCAGGGTCTGCAGTACCAGGGTGGTTAGCACGCTCAACAGGACCAATGACCAGTCTATTGAGCGGTGGGCAGGTTGGTATCGGCGAGCTTGGGGGTGACGGGCTGACAAGGTCGAAGACAGCGGTGGCGGGGCTTGGCGAGGGGGAAACTGTTGTCGGGATGGCGGTGGTCTCTTGTTGTATGGTGGGGGTGGCATCTTGGGACATTTTAGTAGGAGGTGTGGTATGGGTATGGGCAGTAGTTAACATGGCAGAAGTGGGAGTGGATACCAGCGTGCCATTTCTCGTCAGGGTGGATGTATTTGTTGGAGGCGCGGTAGAGGCAGACGGCTTCTCCTTTGATGATTTGCACATAGGTGACAGGCCTCTTGAAGGAGATGTAGGAGTATTTGTAGAGTGATGAGTGAGCCAGTTTGATTCGGTGTGGGTTGAGCGGATAGTCATTTGTCTTTTCCTGGGGGTTCTTATACTCCTTCCAGGCTGACGTTCTGTATGCATTTGTTTGGCTTCGTAACTAGCGACTAAGTCCTCGGCATGCATATTCTCTTTGTTGACCCATTGGTCGTGGGCCGGTGAGTATCCTTTCCATCGTATGAGGTATTGTTCCTTCTTTCCTCGGCCATGGGTTCGCTTCCCGATTATTTCTTCTATCTCCCACTCTTCTCCTCCTTCTATGTCATCAGGTGGAGGTTCAATGAAGTTGGTTCCATGTTCTTCGGTCTCTGTGAATGGCGTGAGAAGTGAGGCGTGGAAGACGTTGTGGATTTGCCACATTTCAGGGAGGTGGAGTTTGTATGCGACAGGTGATATTTTTGTGGCTACCATGAATGGTCCGTACCGCTTTGGGGATAGTTTCATGCTGTTGTAAGGTTGTTTCAGGTTTGTTCCTTCTAGCCATACTTTCTGTCCTTCTTCGTAGCCTTTGAACTTGGTTGCTTTGACGAGCCCTTCTTGAGATTTACGTATAGCCTCTTGGGCAGCGTTCTGGGCTTCCTTGATCCACGAGAGTCAGGTTTCTATGTCCGGAAGGTCAGTCTTGGCTGTTGGTTGATGTGCTTGAGGGGTATATCTGAGGATGAGGTCATAAGGGGTCTTCTTCGTGGTGGAGTGTGGCCAGGAGTTTCTGGTGTATTGTGCTATTGGTAGCCAGTTCGCCCATTGATCTTGTTGACTTGTGCAGTACAATTGCAAGTATTGCTCTAGGGACTGGTTAGTTCTTTCACTCTGACCGTCTGTCTGTGGGTGGTACGCTGTCGAAATGTTTTGTTTGATCCCCAGCATTCCGCATAATTCTTTCGTGAAGTGGGCAGTAAACCATGGGTCGCGATCAGAAATGACCTTTGTGGGGATGCCGTAATGGGGGAATACATGGTTGGCATAGAGTCTAGTGACTCCGGGTGCATCTACTGTCTCATTGCAAGAGATGAATACTGATGCTTTCGAACAGTCGTGGTTAGTGATGGTTAGTATCATGTTGAATGCTTCTGACGTGGGCAATTTGACAATGAAGTCCAATGTGATGGTTTGGAACGGGAGTGCGTTAGGTATCGTGAAGATGGGAAACATGGCTGGTTTGTTCAGATGCGTATTAATTTTTGACATCTGGCAGTTTGCACATCCTTTGACGTAGGTGGTAACAAAGTCTTTCATGCCTGGCCACCAGTAGTGTTGGGCCACAAGGGTCATGGTTTTCACGATTCCAGGATGTCCCGCCATGGGAGGGTTGTGAAAAAGGGAAATCACCCCCCTCTTCAAATGGTTGTTTCCCACAACAACGAGTGCGCCATTTTTGGTCCAAAGGGTCCCTTGTTTGGAGAGCTTATGTCCCAGTCTCCATCGTCGGATTGTTCGCTTGTCGATTTCCTGTGCCTTCATGACTAGTTCATCCAGTTCGTATGCAGAGTATTTGCTGTCTCCCATTTGTGTCATTCGGGCCTTCATTCCTTGTTCATCATTGTCACTTTCCACTAGTGTATCATCAGACTCGTAGTCTTCCGGTTTTGTTCTGGTAGCTGTATATTTCGTTGTGAGGGTGTCGGGGGCCATGAATAGGTGGTTAGGGAGGACGATTACTAGTTCATTGTCCTCTTCTGGTACTAAGTCCGGTCATCGGGACAGGGCATCAGCTCTGTTCATGGCCCCTGGTTTGTAGACTAGCTGGATATGGTAGTCGGCTAGTTCCACAATATATCCATTGACACGTGGTCCTAGTTTGTGTGGTTCTCGATAGTATTGCAAGTTGGCATGGTCAGTGATTACCAGGACGGGGTGAGTCATATTGCATAAGAGGTGCCTCCAGCATCTCAGTCCTCGGATTACCGCTAGTAGTTCCCTGTCGTAGATTGGATAGTTCTGTTCCGTCTTGTTGAACGTTTGCAAATTGAACCCTATTGGTCGGAGGAGGTAATTTCCTCTGCGGTCCTTTCGCTCTTGGTCTGCCTGATAGAGGATTGCTCCCGTTGCGAACTGAGATGTGTCGACGTATAGGATGAATTGTTGTTCGGGTTGGGGGGAACTATGACAGGTTCTGAGGTGACGAGTCCAATGAGTCGGTTTACAGCTTGGGTCTGGGCCTTTTCCCAAGCGAATTCCTTTCCTTTCTTGAGGAGGTCCGTGAGTGGTTTAGCGATTTGTGCAAAGTTTGGGATCCATGGGCAGTGGTAACCAATGAGTCCGAGGGTACTTCGGACTTCCTTGACGACATTTTTCAGGGTAGTTGGCCATTCTTTGATTCCTGCAATCTTAGCGGGGTCAATCATTAGCTCTCCGCCCTTGATGCATATTCCGAGGTAGTCTATTTCCTTCCTGAAGAACTCGCATTTGGCCGGTTTCAGGAATAGCGAGTGTTG
Organism: Russula dissimulans; assembly: GCA_022376545.1. Classification (NCBI taxonomy): domain Eukaryota; kingdom Fungi; phylum Basidiomycota; class Agaricomycetes; order Russulales; family Russulaceae; genus Russula; species Russula dissimulans. Next base: position 10,991 of record WTXJ01000200.1, on the reverse strand, counting down.
TGCAAAGATCTCGAACAGGTAATGGCAGGTGGCGGTGTGGATGTCTTCTTCTCCTTCGCCTGTCATTATAATGCAGTCATCCATGTAGTGTCGGAACTTCCCAGGAAACTTGGCATACATAGGTCAAAGGACGTCATTTCCTAGTCGAGTGAAAGTTGCTGGGGTGTTACAGAGTCCGAAAGGCATGATAATCCATTTGTATAGTCCGCGGCTTGTCTTGAAACCCATTTTATGTGTATCCTCGGGTCTGATACGAATGTTATGATAGCCGGCGCGGATGTCGAATTTGCTGAACAGTGTTTTCTCTCGGAGATCTTCCAGGATCGACTTAATACTGGGGAGTGGGGTGACGTCCATGATTGTGTATTCATTGAGCTTCCTGTAGTCGTGTACAATCCGGTGGGTTCCGTCCTTCTTTTTGACTGTGAAGGTAGGGGATCCATAGCAAGATGATGACACGATGATGTATCCTTTGTCCAAGTTATCATCCAGGTACTCATTTAGGAGCTTTTGTTCATCCTTTGAGAGTGGGTAGACTTTACTGTTGATTACATCTGGGGTGTTCGGCTTTAGATTGATCTGGTGGTCCCATGGTCGGTGTGGTGGTAACTACCTTGCCTGTTCTTCTGAAAATACTCTCCAATGTCGCTTGAAGACTGCGGGGATGGTTTCTTCTGTGTTTACTTTACTGGCGTCGTACGCTCTTTCTGCCATTTGCTGGGCAAGCGTAGTTTTATTGATGTCCATGGGTTTGGGTGCCAGTCGTCGTATCATCATATTCAATTTGTCGCCTTCTTCCAGTTGGGTGACAGCTACTTGCTGTATGTGTCGCAAGTATTCCTTTTGTGTCATCGATCTCTTGTGTCAAGAACTTGCGAGTTCCATCTATGCTTACTTACGTTTTTGCAGACTGACTACGATATGTGCATTCAACTGCTAATGAGCGCAGCCATGGGCGCAACCCCGTTATGGCACATCGTGCCATAAAAATAGCTAAGTCTTCTTACAGTATTACGTTCTCAGGTTCTGGATATGGTACTAGTATCTCACAGGGTGCAGTGACTAAGGATGACTGAGACTGCTGACTGAATTGCTGACTAAAATCAAGTAGCTTGACTGATAGTTCTGACTGATTGCTTATGAGTCTGGTTATGAATCCTACCAGTTACTGTACTATCACTGACTGATCGCTTACTGGTTTGATTACTGTACAAGCATGATGACTGAGCCGGTTTGTAAGGTGATTACAAACCGAACCTGTATATAAGCCCAGTGGGCAGAGTAGTACGAGCCTTAAGTTCGACTTAATCATCTTCTACTCGCATATTCCTGTCTAGCAAGCACCTCAAGAGAGTGGCCCTATTTCCTACTGCTATCCTCTTACGTTGCATTCAGGGTAACATCTGAGCAGAGCCGAAGCTTAGTGCTTGTGCTATAACAAGCAACACTCATGTGCTTGAAAGTGTTGCTGTAACTGGGTCATAACAAAGTGACTTGGGTGACCAGAGTTTTTATCAGGGGTACGCAAACCTTGACAATGCAATCCCAGTCCCACCACCTTGGTAAAGACTGCCCCTCAGCTGGGACCCTGGTTGGCTCACCTTCCATGGACTCCAATGCCCAGCCCCTGCCATGGGACGTCTCACCAAACATCTTGGCACTGCGCTGGATGCCTTCCCCTACATGTGGGCTCAGGATACTGGCATGTCCCCCACTACTATGGAAGAAGACTAGCTCTCATGTGAGTGAGCTCCTTAGGAAGGGCATGATGTTATGATCTGCCCCTTGGACTTACTACCACTCTTTTTCTTTCCCTTCTGCTTCTGCCTCACTTGCCTAATCTATTACTACTTCCTTATCCCTCAGACTTCCTACATATCCTTCCATAACACCCCTCCACTAGCTACCATCACTTTACTTTCACTTAGCTATTGTGACCATTCCATAGTTACTATCTTCGATCCCTGGTACTCATTATTGTCTCCCCACTTGCTACCCTGACTCAACCCAAGAGCCCTTAAGGCCATCAGTTGCTATTCTTACTTACCTGACTCACAAAGTGTCCTAGATGGACTGTGACATGTATATAAACCTACATTGTTTATGGTTGGGCCTTAAGCCTGACTTAGAATCAATCTTGCAACTTTCTGGTCATTGGCATACAAAGTGGGAAAGCCACTGGACCAACTTCAATCCAAGAATTACCGGAAAAGACCTTCTGAGGAAGGGGATCACTTCATTGTCAACTTAGACCTTTGTACAGACCACATTTACTTGCATATCAACTTAGCCTTGCCTCGCAAGTACTTGCTGAGTAGGGAGACCAGCCCCTGTTGAACCAAGACCTTCTAGTGCCGCTTAAGTGCACCCAGACCCCCAATCTGCCAATGTCTGGCCCTTGCGCCTGCAGGAGCATAACACTGAAGGCATCCAATGTTGTCAATGTTGTCAAAAGTCCTGAGCTGCAAGCTTTGTTGAGGCAGAAAGGAGTCTTCAAGGCCTCAATCTCAGAGCACATGGCATGATGATGGTTAGCCAGACTTGGCTGGCAGTACAGAAAGACATGCAAGGGGATGTATCTTGATGGCCATGAAAGAGATGATATTGTCAAATATTGTCGAGGATTTATCAGCCACTGGAAGCAATACGAACATTGCTTTCATAAGTGGGACAATGATGGCAATGAACTCCCACAGCCCTCTGGCTTTCCAGTCCCAGACACAATGGGTCATTTTCAACTCATCCCTGTAACACATGATGAATCAACCTTTTATCAGAATGATCAGCACAACACAAGTTGGACCCACAATTCTGATAAGGCAACACCACAGCCCAAGGGTGATGGGCAATCGTTGATGATATCTGATTTTCTCACTTCAGAATGGGGATGCCTGTGTAATGGTGATGTGTGGCTGGTCGACAGTGCAAGGTGCCCTGCCTGCGGCTCGGAACTTGAAACAGTCATGCACTACCTGCTTGAGTGCGCAGGTTATGCATACGAAAGATGGACACTCAAAGAAGAGGCCAACAAGCTGAGCATAAGGATTAGCTTAGAAACCCTCCTAGGCAACCCGGATCTCACCATCCCTTTAGCCAACTTTATAGACTCCACACACCGATTTAAATCAGTGTCCGCAAGCTGAATGCACAGAGAATGCGCTATGTGTGTATACCTTCTCCCCTGTAACGCTGTCCGTGCGTGCTAGTACTGCACAGATGTGGCATCAAGGCTCGGACGAGGATGACACACAGGTAGCTGTAGAGTGCCGGGTGCCCCAAGCTACATGACAAAGCAACTGCCCAACTCTCACCTAGACAGCCTCCTGGCTCGACTACTCACACTCGTCACACATCAAAGCTAAGCGTAACACATCGACGGCTCGACTCAGCAGTGGGGGGAAATTATTGCATAAGAGATCTACATGCCTATTAGACTACAGAACTGCGAGCATGTACATGAACTGGAAGTCCTACATGGGGCTTCTGCGGCCCCGCGGCCGTTCCTACCTCTCTTCACTCGACCTTATGAGGGCCACGCCAGGCCCAAGGTAGGCGACGAACAGGGGAGTGGGGATGGCCGTAAGCAGACAATAAAAGGATTTCAAAAAAAAAAAAAAAAAAAAAAGGTGATGTGTGAGTCTCTTCATCCCCATTGGTTTATAATCTCACACATCAGATCATTTACAGGGATGCACATGTCCATTTCAAGGCTGGAAAGAACTGCAATGGCTGGTTTGGGTCCAAGGAGCTTCTCACACAAGTCAATCAGGCAGTGAATGTCTTTGAGGGGCTAACTAAAGGGAATGCCCAGGGCCTGTTCCTCTTTGACAATGTACCAAGTCACTGAAAGTGAGCCGAGGATGCATTATCAGCTCAGAACATCAGGAAACCTGCCACAAACTTGTATCGACTTGTACAAGCTTGTACAAACTTGTACAAGTGGAAAAGCCAACAAGCTCACAAGTAACCTAGAATTTACCACAAGTGCATTTGCCAACTTATGGTCACAAGTGGACAAGTATGACAAGTAGGACCAACAAGCTATACAAGTGGCTGAAGTGCACAAGCTGCATGGAACCCATACCTGCAGTCATGGGTCTTTTGTGTATCAAGCGTGGTTTGAACCCACAACCTCCTCAGGTGTGGAGAATATAACACATGTGACCTAACCACTAAGCCATCGTGGCAATCCCAATCATACGCTCTTTTTGCTAGATAAGGCCCCACCACTTGGCCTCAGCTGAATGAGCACAGTGCGGTTCACACATCGATTTGTCAGCCCTCGCCACATTTTCAACTTTTCTTTGTCTCCCACCACCTCTTCCTCTCAACTCCCGATTCCTGCTCGTCACCCCAAAAACAACCATGCGTTGAAGAATACCTGCATCACCCAAGCCTCTAACAAGACATCTCGATCAAGCCAGCATCCAAGCATCTCCAGGACCCATTCTGCCAGAATCCCGAACTCGTGGCCATCACCCTCTCTAGGTTGTCCCACTTGCACTGGAGATCTGTAGATAATGAAATTTGTATGCCCATCATTCCTTTATTTACCTTTAGTCCTTGAATAGAGGCAGGTGGTCTTGACCAATCGATCCTCCTCTTTTCTCCTCTTTTTTGTGGGCTCTTGTGTGGCTCTTTTTATTTCATCTCTCCCTGGCAAGCCAACTTTGAACACTTTACTGCGCCACTGTGCCAACTCGTGTCTCTATTATCTTGTCTTGTTTTATTTTATCCCATTCCCTTTTTCTCTTTTTCTCTCTCTCACTCACACTCTCAGACCATCTGGACAATGAATGTATCTTGGTAGCAATGTGGACAAACCATGTTTCCACCGACCCAACTTGACTTCAACAACAAATCTGTCCATTCTCAGAACTCAACTCTGCCTCAATGCACCAAGCATGCTTACAGTATGCTATTTGGTACATCGTTTTTATGTTATTTATTTTATTTTTGTGCTTCACTTTAGGCTTCGATGGTGGCAGCATCAACTGTGACCGTGGTAGCACCAGCACAGTGACAGCAGCGGCGGTGATGGGCGGCCACAGTTCAACCTGCCCACACACCCACATGCACATGTTCACATGCCTGCCAGCCCCTCCACGCCTGCCTCTGCGCTATGCCATGCCATGCCTGCCTCAGCGCCATGCCGCACTTGCCTCAGCACCACACCACACTTCCATTTTCGTCAGCAATAATTTCACCTAGAGAGTCAACAACCACTCACCAATGTCAATATAATGATGAGACGACTGACCCACATATTCAAATTTAGAAACTTTGAGTAGGATGGACGTGTGGGGCAGTGTGTTGAGTGATGTTGAATGATGTGTCGCCTGCTGTCACGTGCTTGTTGGGCCATTCATTTCTGGGCATGCTGGACCAATGCCCTCGGCTTCAGCATCATCTGAGTGTCAAAACAGTATTTGTAGATATGCTCTTTTCCCTTAAAACTGTAGTATTATGAGAGATTTTGACAATGTAATGAGCTTGTGTGACTTGTTGAGCTTGTTCACTTGTGGTCAAATTTGGTACTACAGCTTGTTTGCTTGTCTACTTGTACAAGTTGACAAGTAAACAAGCTAGTGGATGTTTTGCTGATGAAAATGCCCAAGAGTGGGTCCCTCTCACTTTCCCCCAAGTTGTCAAGGTTTGCGTACCCCTGATAAAAACTCTGGTCACCCAAGTCACTTTGCTACAACTCAGTTACAGCGACACTTTCAAGCACGTGAGTGTTGCTTGTTATAGCACAAGCACTAAGCTTCAGCTCTGCTCAGATGTTACCCTGAATGCAACGTAAGAGGATAGCGGTAGGAAATAGGGCCACTCTCTTGAGGTGCTTGCTAGACAGGAATATGCGAGTAGAAGATGATTAAGTCGAACTTAAGGCTCGTGCTACTCTGCCCACTGGGCTTATATACAGGTTCGGTTTGTAATTACTTTACAAACCGGCTCAGTCATCATACTTGTACAGTAATCCATCCAGTAAGCAATCAGTCAGTAATAGTACAGTAACTGGTAGGATTCGTAACCGAACTCGTAAGCAATCAGTCAGAACTAACAGTTGGGCTACTTGGTTTATTTGATTTTAGTCAGCGATCCAGTCAGCGATCTCAGTCATCCTTTAGTCATCGCACCTGTGAGATACTAGTACCATATTGAGAACCTGGGAATCGGATACCATATAGGGGGTTAGGCCCCTTCGAGTCACATGACAGACAGGCAGTTGGATGCCTTCGAGACAGTCAGTCCGCAGAACGTATAGTACAATGCATTAAGAACGCCGCGGTTCTTAACACCATCCTTCCCTCAAGGTTGGTGGTTCCACCCACCGTTCTGCCTACGCCTCCCAATTGTAGTCTTCATAGACATCGTACCCATAGTCGTCCTCCTCAGGATCGAAGTCCGCGATGGTGAGGGATGAGCGAGGGATGAGTTGAGGCGAGGCAATAGGACGCCCAGGAGTAGGCATGGGTATAGACGCACCCATGGTTGAGATGGACGAGCCCGCAGTCGATGTAGACACCACTGTCGGGTGGCGCGGAGTAGTCATCGTGACTAAGCGATGCACTGTAGGGCTAGACGATTGACGTGGTCGACTGCGGTCTTTGCGTGGGTCAGGCATGCGCGGTGCCAGAGGAATGGGAGTTCTCCAAGCCTCGTAGAGGGATGCGACGTCGTAGTCCGCAAAGCGCTCCCGAGCTTGATAGATAGGGATATTGTTCTCCCTTGCAACGAAATTGATATGGGGCCAGGTGCGCGGGTATCCATCTCATGAGCTGATCCCCGGAGTTAGTGAACGCTGTAGGTTAGCGTTTAACGTGAGCGCCTGTGCAGGCGCGTTAATGGGAGGTGTCGCCTTCCTCTTCCTTGTCTCCCCCTCCTAGATCGACCTCGACCTCCTTCTGGGCTTGTGCCATGCTTGGGGGTCGAGAGTATGGGGGTGGTGCCGTGCTCTGGCGCGGAGCCACTTCTTCGCGTTCTAGCCGCACCTCAGTCGGGGGTCAGGCTGGTGGTGGTTCGGAGTGGAATCCAAGCACCACTTGTAGCAGCTTGTGGTTGAACTGTGCACATCGTGGCCGATGGGTTACGTAGCTGCAGTGGTGACTGCCCACGATACAGGCGGTGGTAGTGCAAGAAGTGTGAGGAGCAGGGTAATCTTTGTCTAAGTGTCCTTTGAAGCAGCAGTACGTGCAGCACCTTTCAATCCTTCTGCCTGGGAGGATGGGACGCCCCCATGCAGAAGTACTCGGCACAGCTTCTTCGGGTGCAGGCGCTTGGACTGGAGCAGGTACAACTCGGATCGGCTCTTCTTCGGCTAGAACAGGGGTAGGGTTTGATGGCGCCAGGGTACCTGTAAGGTGAGTGAATGCCTCGAGCCATGCGGGTCCCTCGGCTGTCGACAGTGCTGCGGCTTCTCACGATCCGTGAGTAAGGCTTCGTAGATCCGAGTGTTCACCTTTGCTCAGGCTAGCCGCTGCCCTGCCAACTTCTTTTGTTCTTCTGCGCGGTTTTCTTCTTCCCTGATCTGCCGATACTGCTCCATCAGCTCCCTCTCCCTCTTCTCCCACTCTCGCCTTTTCAGTTTGAGAGCCCTCTGCTCTCTGTCATATCAGTTAAGCTGATAAATCTCTGCCAGGATGCCCATATCTCCTAGGAGCTCTGCCCTGCACAGGCTAGCACATTGGAAGAAGCTTTCATCCAGAAAGACATTGATGCTTTCTTCTGGGTTGTGGGGGAATTGGTTGTAACACATGGAAGCATAGAGCTTCTGCCGATACTCGGGTGCACCAATGCTGTTGCAACCGTAGATGTACAGTTCTTCCCCCTCAATAGCGAATCAGACGTACTTGGCATCCACGAATGTTCTGTTCGCTGCCTCACACTGATGTTGGAGAATCCCGTGTTAGGTGTCCACGGGAGTCCTGGGAAATTGTCCCCAAACTCTCTCCTAATAGCTTCGGCAGTGGATTTGGAGTCAGTGTCCACATTGTGGATCGAGTGCGCTGGCAACTCAGTGCGGGTCTCCTCCCTCGTCACCATTATCTCTACCTCCAGCATCCCTTCTTCCACCCTACTTGTAGTTGCTCTGACTTGCTCAGAGCCAACGTCGCTCGGGTAGTGGAGCTCTGAAACCTTGGGTATACTCTCCTCGAGGCTTATGTGGTGGCTTTCTTCTTCTTCTTCTTCTTCTTCTTCTTCTTCGGGGATGCTTTTGGCAGCACCCAGTAGTCCTTCGCTGAGATCGTCCCTCGCTCTGCTTGAGCTGCTGCCATGACTTGGTTGGCGTAGTGGGACTTGTAGAGGCGGTGGAGACGTCGGTGGTACCAACATAAAAGTGTCATCTTGCATGTTAGGCGAGCTTGCTCCAGACATTCTCAGCACTCGATAGGTTTGAAAAGCAGGGGAGGAAAAATCAATGGAAGCAAGGACACTTGCGATGGAGGGATGCGAGGGAGAGGGGCCTGAGGTCTCAGAGCTGGCATTTCCAGCCATTTCATCGCCCTCTTTAAAGCAAATGACTTTTATCGCTTTAGGGTTCTCCTTATGGAATTGGCTGATTAAGTCTTTTGCAAATACTTGGTCAGCATCCTCCCACGTATTGTCAGCATCCGCATATCCCCTCCACTTGAGCAGGTATTGTAGGTCTTTGCGCCTTCCTTTGCGCCTTGAATCCAAAACCTTCTCCACTTCCCATTCTTCTTGTCCTTCTACCAAATCTGGGGCTGGCTGTGGGAAATTAGCCCCGTGAGCGTCTGTTTCTTTGTAAGGCATCAGTAAACTAGCATGAAACACTCATGGATCTTCCATTGTGGGGGTAATTTCAAACGGTAAGTAATAGGGCTGAGAACTTCGATGATTGTAAATGGTCCGTATATAGTGGGCGTAATTTCGTGGTTGGATGCATGGTTTTCAAATTTTTGCTTCCAGCCACACTTTGTCGTTCTTTTGATAGGGGCTGAACGCCCTAAGTTTTTCTTTAGCCCATAGTTCTTGCGCCCTTTTCATCGACTCCTGGGCTTGTCGTCGTACTTCTTGGATCTTGTCCTTGTGCCATTCTACGTGCGAATGTTACTGAGCCTGTGGGCTGGTGGGCTCGAGGAATATGCCCCATCCAGAGTTCGAATGGTGCTCTTTTGTGGTTGCTGATACTGTGTGTTGAGGATGTATTGCACAATTGGGAGGTGATCGCCCAGTCGTTCTGTTGGAAATTACAGAAGATCCTTAGTACGTTTCTACGTGCTGATTTGTTTTTTCTGATTGTCCATCCATTTGTGGGTGATACCTGTGCTGATATTTTGTCTGATTTGTAACTGGGCGCATACCTCTTTGGCAAATTTGGACGTAAACCTTGTGTCCTGTTGGATATGATTTTTTTGGGATCCCGGTATGGGAACACCTTGCTCTTGTATTCTTGGGCTAGTTGTTCCGCGTCATTTCTTCCTTGCATGGTACAAGGATGACACCTTCGTGCAATCATGATCTGTAATAGTGAGGATCGAGTCATATCCTCGGACTTGGGCAGCTTGACAATCAAGTCCATTGCTACTACCTCAAATGGCTGGGTGTCTCTTCTGGCTCTATTGGGAACAATGGTGGTTTGTTTCGATGAGTAATAATCTTGTTCGCCTGACAAATGGCGCATCCTTGCACATATTCTTGGACTGTTTTTCTCATGGATGGCCACCAGTAGTGGCGTTTGATGTCAAGCCAGGTCTTAAGTTGTCCGGATGCCCAGCTGTCAGTCCATCATGGAACACTTCCATCAGTCCTTGTGTGATGTTTTCGTAGTTTGGTACTACGAGGGCTCCTTCCTTCCAGTATAGCCCATCCTTCTTTGTCAGTTTGAAGTACTTTTCCCAGTACTGTAGCCTCTGTTGGTATTTAGCTGCGGTGTGCTGTTGTGATATTTTCTTCCATTGCTACCGGGGAATGAGCTTGATAAACATGTGATCCAGGAATAAGACTTCTTTAGGCTCTTCGCCCTCTGCTGGTGCAAGTCGCTTCGTCGCGAGCGCATCTGCTGTGATATTGTCTTTCCCGGGTATATGATAGAACTCAAAATCAAACCGGGTGAGGAATAGCGAATATCTTTTGTGTTTGTCGGAGAGAGCTTGTCCTTCTCGGTACCGGGTCAGATTCGCATGATCTGTCCATACTTTGACTTTGTGCGGGTGTCCTTCTAGCAAGTGCCTCCATTGTCGAAATGCTCTGACCAGAGCGAGGCACTCGGTCATATACGTCGTATCTTCGTTCAGTCGGGGTTAACGCCGAGAGTGATAGCCGACTTCTATCCTCGCGTTGTCTTTTCCCCGCTGAATAAGTACTGCCCTGTAGCGTACTTTGATGCATCAATCTCCATTTCGAAGGGTTTGTTCGGGTCTGGTTGGATCAATTTGGGTCACTGGTAATGACGGCGATAATTTTGCAAGGCCTCCTTGGCTTCCGGTGTCCATTTGAAGGGCTGTCCTTGTTTGAGTGTTTCAAAGATCGGCCTGGCGAGGTAGGAAAACCCCGGGATGAACTGTCGATGGTATTGTAGCATTCCCATGGTTCGTTGGACATCGTGCTTGTCCTTTAAGTCCGTTGGCCATTTGCTGATCCCTTCTTTTTTGCAGGGTCAATACTCAGTTGTCCATTTTCAATTACGCATCCAAGGAACTCCATTCGGGGTTGTCGCCAGACGCACTTGCTGGGCTTGAGAGTATACCTCCTTCGCCGACAGATTGTTAGAAAGTGGTGGCAACAATCATCGTGGCTTCTTGCTCGCTTCCTTGTGTCGTTACTTGCCACGTAGAAATCGTCCATATAGCACCCTCCTGTTGTTCCTTTGTAATTTCCTCCCCAGACGTCGAACCATCCTTTGAAGTCGTGATACATCAGCCTCATCCATTGTGCGGGTCCGTTCTTTTGTCCGAATTGCAGGACTTGTGGGATGTAAGTACCAATGGGTGTTTTAAACGCGGCTTTGTATCGGTCGTTGGGTT